>JANHFK010007437.1:105443-117541 GCA_036250565.1 Sibynophis collaris | reverse complement strand
ACACTGACTGGAAACCGCCCTGAGTCCTGCAAAGGAAAAGGGCGGTCTAAAAATCAAATAAATGCTAAATGCTAAATGCCTATATCTTCACAGTGTTTCGGGAAGAAGAGGATTCTCTGCACCCATCATAGTCAGTTTCAGGTCAGGATATACAGCGGTGTAAAGATGGAAGTGTTAACACTTGTGAATGACCTCTGGTAGGGTCAGGATGGTGTCGTGTATCTATCCTGGCTGTACTTGATTTCTCAGCAGCTTTCAGTACCACCAATCATGATATCCTTCTGAGATGGCTGAGGGGTTTGAAAAGAGGTACTCTTCCTTTCTCTAATGCTGGTTGCAAATGGTGTTGGTAGTGGGATTTTTCTGGGATGCCACTAAGCTCAAATCTCCTCACCTTTATTTAACATCTGTATGGAATGCTAGACAAGGTCATCCATCAGCATGAGGTTAAGTATCAACAGTAGGCTGATGATATTCAGCTGTACATCTCTGTCCTGAGCTGCCCAAGGGATGTGGGGTGTTTTCCAGAATCTAGAGGCCTATATGGGGAAGAATTGGCTTTATCTCTACCCTGACAAGGTTTTGCGGTACCCCATATGTACTGATTTGCCATCTTTAACTCTGGCTGGGGTGTACAAACTAGAGTTGTCCTGAACTCACACTTCCTACCTGAAGAGCAGGTGTCAGTTTATGGTCAGGATGGCTGTTGCACAGTTACATCTTGTGTGCCAGTTATACCTCTTCCTAGAATGGGGGCTCTGTTGATGATCATTCATGCCATACTCACCTCCTAATTGAATAATTGCAATGCCCTTTACATGGGGCTGTCCTTGAAGAACATTGAGAACCTGCAGCTGGTCCAAAACCCAGCATGGGCAATACTGGGTGCAACACAGTATGGTTATATAACATCACTGCTGCATGTACTACATGGGCACACAGGAGACTTTACATGGTATGGGACCAAGTGACTTGCAGAACTATCTATCCCCTGTGGTTTCATCTCATGCCCATCCTACTTGATTTGGTAGGGTGTTGCGATGACAAAGAAAGACACACAGGCAGATAGTGGATTAATGGGAAGGCACCCCTAACAGCTTGTGAGGGCTCCCTTTTATTATCAGACAGAGGTCGTGGCAGAAGCTAATTGGTTAAACAGTCCTCATGAAAGACACATGAACACAGCATGGGGGCTGCGTGGTTATCTCATGGGGGGAAAGCTGCAGACAACATGATCTGCCTACGTGACAAATTTCATGTCCTTACACTTCCTGAGGAAGGATCAGTGTATTCACAGCGTGGTATGCCAGCCCCTGATAAGACAATGATCACCACATGTGTTGATTCTTCATTCCCTCAGAGTGGTGTGCCAACATCTGATAAAATGAATCACCACCACAAAAAATACATATCAAATAGACCTGTATCATTATACGTCAGTTTTATAGTTCTCAAGGCAGTCTTTGATACAGTTACCAGGACTAAGCTATGGGAGAAGCTGGAAGCTGCCTCAAATGACCACAGGCTTCTTCATCTATTACATGCCCTACATACTAAAATATCCCTCGAGGTGAGGTGTAATATGCAAGGGTTCCTCTCGAAATCAGTTAAAACTCAAAAGGGGGTTAAACAGGGGTGATTTTTTTGTGAATTTTTCTGCTTTTCAACTTTTACATAAACAACATGGTAAATGGTTAAACAAATCAAATCAACCCCCCCTCCCCAAAAAAAGGTCACTGAAGAATTGCCCTCCTGCTCATGAAGATGATGCTGTGATCCTCTCCAGGACACCAGAAGGCCTTAAAAGAGCCTTGCGAGCCCTTCTCCAGTACTGTAATTACAATAAACTGGACATAAATTATGAGAAAACAAAGATCATGGCCTTTGCAAAAAGGCCAAAACTTTATTCATGGTATCTAATTGGCCACAAAATAGAGCAGGTAACCACCTTCAAATATCTGGGGGTAGTCATTCAGGCCAATGGTTCAAGAAAAGCACATGGAGAATACGCAGCTACCTTGGGCCAAAGATCAACAAGCACCATTCTTAATTTTTTCCGCACAAAGGGAGGATATTACTTCCCTGCTGCAATTAAGTTTTTTCTGGCCAAGTCGCTAGCACAGCTCCTTTATGGGACCTTGTTTGGACCATCAGCTTCATGTTTTACATCATTAGAAATAGTTCAATTCAAATTCATTAGATTAATTCTCCAGATGCCACATTGTGTCTCAAATGCACTTCTACGCCTGGAAACAGGATTGACAAAAATCGAAGCAAGAATCTGTATAGGTCTTGCTCCATTAATCCTCCAAGACAAATTCTCTTCATCATGGGCCAAGGCCGTTGAGTCCAACCTTGCCAAACTAGGCTTCTCGACAGCTTTAATAGTCAAGATGGACTATGATCTAGCAAGACATGGAGTGGAGGACATTGAGAGGCAGAAGGTCTTAGGGAAAGTTCCATTGTTTCTGGCTCCAGATGCCATTAGATGTGTTGTTGTTCTTGCCAGCTATCTTAGTCAGTTGGAGTCAGCAAAACACTGGAAAGATTTTGTCATGTACTTCCATCGGCTGTCCTCTATGGCAAGCATAAAAGGATATCATTCACGGAAAGATTCTGTCCCTGCAGCTCAGGAGACTATAGATCACATGTTCCTTAGATGTTCCTTTTATACAGAGATTAGGAAAAAACATATTCTGCCAATAACTGCTTGTTATCCTGGCCATTCCGACACTACCTATCTTCAGTGGCTGCTTAAGGATAAACAGTCCATAACTACAGCACAGGTGGTCAGATTCTGCACAGCAGCACTGGGGATATATCGCAAACATGTGTCTTCTCTACCATAGCAATGTTATATAACAATTGTGGCAAACCCTTTGCACTGCTGAGTCATTTCCATTTTAGCATTGAACCTACAAAGGCCACACAGTTTAGGGATTGTAACTATCATACAGTCAGTCCATGTATAATTGACACTGGATTTTATCACAGATTTTAGTTGTTATTTATTATTTTATACTAGAATTTTTAAGTGTATATATACTGAGTGCTTTTATTTGTTCTGGTCTCTGGTCTAAGACTGTAATTATAAATTGTTGTTGTTGTTCTATTGAAAAGCTAAAAATATTAGGCGATTTTAAAATATTTCTTAGATGCAGTGGGGGCAGATTTAAATAAATGAATCTTATACAAAAGTTAAGATGATAAAGTTTCTTACTTGAGAACTTTTCTATTTTAATGTCACATGTGTAAATCAGACCTTTATTTCTTTGACAGTGATGGAAAGCAATGACTTCACCTTTGTCTGATACTAGAATTCCAAAAAAGGACCTAAGAATAAATGCATATTAAGGGAACAAATATCATGACAAAGGAACAAATCTACCAAATGTTCCAACTTGATGCTTTCTAAATGTATAGGATTCCAGCTACCATAATACTTTGAAGGCATGACCATAAATTGGGAATTCTGGAGGCTGTGATCAAAAGCCTCTGGATGTTTTAGAAAGTTTATATGGCCCAGGCTTGGTCTGACAGCAGACAACTCAAAAATTGCAATTAGGCAGACTAATAAACTGAATTTATCCATAAAATAAATGTTGCAGACTCCTTTGGGTCTAAATGAGAGACCACAATGAAATATCATGGGAAATAATAATGATAGTGTACATGTTTCATATTTGGACAGAATTAAAGTGTTCATATGCATAATAGCTATATCCTATTATTTCCTCTAATGAAAGGATGTTATGCTACCTATTTTCCTTTCTAGTAATTTCCCATTGATAAAAATAAAGCATGGATCTAAAACAGTCTTTTGTTAGAAGTATGACACTTATTCTCATGTCCTTGATTTGGAATCATTATTCAATCTCTTACTCATTGCTGCTTAATTGCCAGATTGTTAAGGCTGGAATAAGGCAAAGTACAAGTGCCACCACCTACTGCAAGGTTTTTCTTTTTCTCAACAGCTGTTGCTCTTTTCACACTTACTTCATTAGAAGGAAAAGCAGAAAAATAAAAATGAAAATTATGGGACTCTTGATATTATGCATTAGCACTGTCTGTTTTCTGCCAATTTAATTGATGACATATTGGTGAATAATTTAGCCTTGATTTGGAAATTATATTTGGATGTACCTGTACCAGAACAAGCTTCCTATTTGTCTCAGCTTAATGTTTTATTGCAGGAACAACAAATCCTTTGTGTTCTATTTATTGCAACATAACACTTAACTTTTCGGCTGTGCCTGAGAGAAAGAATAAACAACAACAACAACAAAAAAACCCAAACAAACCCTCAGACGCCACATACAGCTTTTCCTCAGAAAGAACAAATCCCCTTAACTAAAAAAAGTTGAATTAAAATAAAGAATAACTGAGCACCAGGAACATCACAAAAATAACAGAGTAGCAAGCTTTCACTGAAGCTTGTTCCAAAGAAAAAGCTAGTACAAATATTAAAAGATGCCAATCCTGTAATATCAAATGTAAGTACTAGCTCACTGCCAGAAACAAACCAACTATTGTACAGAATGGCCGATGTTATAATTAAATACCTTGGATGAAAAATCAAAACTGAAGGAAAAAAAGCCAAAGAGAATATCCCCAAAAGAGAATATCAGACTGTAAAGTTAGATCAGGATGCTAAGATCAGAAGCAAGCAAACTAGAACAGATGAAAGAAAAGAAGCTGAAGAACAAGAAGTCAAAGAATACCTGAGCAAGAAATACCACCTGGAAACAAGAAATATTAATTCCTTGTTTCCAAGTGCTATAGTTATTGGAAATAATAATGTAGCAAATAACAGCTACAGCTATTAAGATGATCATACAGTATATGTAGCTCAAATTCCATACTATAGGCAGAATCTCTAATTTCAAAAGCATTTCTATCAATTCATCAATGGACATACCATTCAACATCAGGCAAAGAAGAAACAGTACATTTATAGGCCCAGCTATGGAACAACCCAAAGAAATATAACTAGAATGTAGCTTGGATAAAGAAAGTAGATAAGAATAAAAAAAGAAGCTGAAAACATTTATATTAACAGCACAAATGGTGGACCTGATCAGCCCAGGTCAACCCATAGGCTTTGGTTGAAATATTTAACTCAGAGGTGTCAAACTAGTGGCCCATGGGTCGGATGTGTCATGCGCAGGCCATGCCCACCCTTTTGCAAAGGCAGAAAAGTCACAATATGTCACAATGCATCACGTGAACCAACCAAGTTTGACACATGTGATCTAACTGGTCTATACCCACTCATTTCTAACCAGTGTAACAACATACTGCAAGGAGGTAGAATTGAATATTGGTTAACATTCGATAATGTTAATATCTACTTGAAAATGAAAGATTCAACAAAAGGGCAGAACTAGTCAACTGCAGAACAATGATGTGCTTACCAACAACTTTCAAATTGGTAACTGGTGTGGTAGCTGATGCAATCCAACAACATCTACTTGAAAACAAGCTCTTTCCTTCTGAGCAAAAAGGAATCCATCAAACAGCAGAAGAAGAAAATATCGCCATCTAATTGATAAAAGGTTTTGGAAAACTGCAAGAGAAGCAGAAACAAATTTGAATTTAGCTTGGGTTGATTATAAGAAAGCTTTCAACTCTCTGCTACATGATTAAATAATCATCTGCCTAGAAATTACAGGAATCAGGAGAAATGTGAGAAGCTTTGTGCAAAGATCAATCGCACAATGCAAGATACAGTTTTTGGTCAATGGTAATAGAATGGGAGACGTTGATATGAAGAAATGAATCTTTCAAGGAGTTTTATTCTCGCCACTTCTGTTTGTCATTGTACTGATTCCCATGTCAGAAATACTGAACAAGTCAGGCCATGGCCATCAAACATAAAAGATATATGTCAAATGATCACATATCCTTTACAAGGACAATCTGAAACTGTATCTGAAATAGAATTACTGATCAACACTGTCTGCATAGAGGCAAGATTTTGCAATGGAGCTTGGACAGGGACACCTTCCCAATTAATAGAATAAAAAATAATGAAAACTGAAGGTATCAGATATCCAATAGAAATATTATCAAAAGTCTAGATGAAGAAGATCACTACAAATAACTGGGCATCCATCAAGCTGACAACATTAAGTACACTGAAGTCAAGAAGTGAAATTCAGTGGAGAAAATAACATCAAGGCAATTAACAAGTCATATACACAGCTGGAATAGTGGACTGTACTGTACTGTACTGTATAGAAGTAAAAGCCCTGGATAGGAAGACAAGAAAAATAGAGAGAATGAATCATGCCTTTCATCCACACAGCAATGTTGATATACTCTACCAAAGAAAATAGGTGGGTGTGGAATGTTGCAAGTACACCAGACATTTGAAAAAGTAAAAAAGGGCATTGGAAGAATATCTGAAAGACAATAAAAGAAGATACACTGAAGCCAATACACCATGAAGGTTTATTGAATAGTAAAATCACCAAACTGGGCCACAAGAAAAACCAAATGAAGAATAGAAAAGAAAAATGGGAAGGCAAAGTATTACATGGCCCAAAACAATTAGAAGGACAAGCAGATAACAATAGCTAACAGTGGCTATGAGCAAGGAAGTTGAAGAAAAAGACAAAGGGTCTAATTCTGTCCGCATAATCTTAAGAAGAAATGCATGCAAAGCCAGAATTGAGAAGCAACAGATAGCAAATGCCACTTCTGCAAAGATGCTGAAGAGACAGTGGAACTTGCAGTGAGCTGCTGCAAGAAGATTGCACAGACTCACTACAAACAATGGTATTACAAAGAAACAGCAATGGTGTATTGACATATCTGCAAGAAATACTGCTTGACTGCAAGAATTGGGGGAGACCACAACATTGAGAAATTAATAGAAAATTAAGAAGTAAAAGTTTTCCCAGAGACTTTATAATTCAAATATACAAGCACTTGCACATAACAATCCAGACTTAACTATTAAGTCTTTCTATTGATAAGAAAGTCAGAGAAGTTTGGACAATAGATGTGGCAGCATCTGAAGACAGCAGAATAGAAGACAACAAACTGGAGAAATGCACAAAATACAAAACTTGCAAAGAGAATGTTGGGGCAAAAGAAAGCAAATATAATATCAACAGTAATAGATTCAATGGTGGGTTCCTACTGGTTCGCTCCGGATCCTGCAAACCAGTAGTAGAGGTGATGGGAGGCTCCGCCTGCCCACCCAGACGTCATCATGGATGCTCTGCACATGAGCAGAAGCATTGTGCGCTTGCTTCACTTGTGCGAGTGCTCCCACTGCAAACCGGTAGCTTTGGGTGAAATCCCAAAGCAAATGGTGCACCACTTGGACACTGTCAGCATTGATAAAATCACCATCCATCAATTGCAAAAGAAGATACCTTTAATACTATCTAACAATAATATCCGCCTCTTCTAGATGCTTAGAAAAGATTTGATAAACAGACAAAAATGCTAAATCCTGTCTAAACATCTGGCTGACTGAAATCAATGCCCTTTTTCCCTTTTTTCCCCTTGTACTTTACATTTTCTTTTCCCTTCTCTTTTTCCTTCCCCTAATTTCCCATTTCTATTTCTGTTTGTATTTTTTATATAGATAAAACAATAAAAGCCATAAAAAGTATACATCTGGCTGACTACGTGACCAACTGTAATAAAGCAGAAAAACAGATGATGAAAACCAATAGTGCTAATTTTTAAGAATTATCACCATATATTTATTTAGCTATTTAAATTGTTTTGTCTGTTTCTTGAAAACGACTTATCTCTAGACATCATTAATCTGTGATAAGCAGGTCTTGATGTAATATGATGAATTGAAAAGGGACTTTCAGCTACTAAATCCAACTTTCTTTTCTGGGTAGAAACCCAAATTAAATCACCCTACTCTCTCAGTAATTGATTTCATAGTTGAACCTCTTTTGCTCCTAGGAAGGACCCTTTCCTCCTAAAATTCCATTTCAATTTGTTTTCTTGTCATTCAAATTCTTTTGCTATCTCTGAAATGTCTTAATGTATAATTAGAAGTTAAATTCTCCAATTTATTATATTTAAAAACAGAAAAACAGGACTGCTATTATGCAATGTTGTAATAGAAAAAAATTAAATATTCAACCCTTGAAGAATAAATAATGCTGTCATTAAATACAGCTTCAACAAATAATAGCTCCTTTCGGTTTTGATTTAACTTTTGCAGAAATTTATTACTTCAGGACCAAGCCCATCTGATACTAGGAGGTTTATCATAACATTAATATTTGTCAGGTTAATTCTTGTATACTTAATATGATTTTGAGGTACTGAAACATAGACCACACCAGGAAAAAAAAATGTTTTTATTTTTATTGTGAATGGATTTCAAAGGTCAACATTTGTACATTATATATCCAAACCTCAGTAAAACTAGGTTGTCACTTTAAGTGTCACTACTCCCCTAAATAAATAATCTCACAATGTCACTTTTATTGCAGCTGAAGAAACCAACCTTCCATCCTAGCCCCTGCTAGGGTATTTTGTCAATCCATTCTCTATGATTGAAGGATGAAGACTTGATACTTGCTTGAATTTTTAATGCCTGGCTCTTGCTCTTACTCAAAATGTTAATGTTACTTATGGTAAATACGTTTCTCTGTTTATATCTGTCATTGCACGTGCATGTATGCAACCCCAACTCATCCCACAAAGCTCCTGTTAAAAATATTCTATTGGTGCAGTTACTGGGTTATACAGTTCAAAAATCACTTCTTGGCTTTTCAGCATAGTGAGATAAATGAAGAGAGTGTCTGTCTGTAGAGAGATACAGAAGAAGAAAGAGGGGAAAAGGGAAAACAAAAGAGAGAGCCTGGCCTCTCCTTGGTTTTATCATATCCTGATCATTCATTTCACTGGTATGTGGGCCTTACCTTTGTAAGTGACAATTTAATGCAAATGCTTATTAGGAAATGAAAATGTTAATGTCATATTTGTTTTTCTCCATAGAACAGCATGCTATCATAAGTAAATCAATTGAAATGAATAGGTTTACTTAAAAATTAAGTCATCTTAAAAGTAAAAACAATATACAAGTGAAAAGATCTTTACAATCTTTGACAGGATATAGGCTCGTGCTGTAATGTATTATGCAGTCAATAAAGCTCCAACCATTTGAATAATCTGACATACATTTCCCCATCTTTATTCTGATTGACATTATATCTGGCCCAAGGAGCAGACTAAACTCAGAAATAAATTGCTAGATTGGGTGAGAGGGAATTTGAATAGCTTTGAAACTTCTTGCATGGAAAATACAGTAATAATCAATTAGGAGTGACACTGGGAAAACTCACACTTTAGCTGGTTTTGTCCTGTGTATATACTGGTTTGAATTATCTAGAAACTTTGGTACCTAGTCTGGACTACAGAGACCATGCCCTTGTACTTGTTGATCCCCTTCTACCTCTGCCCTCTATTTCAGGCTATGATATCAATTGGCTATTACTTGCCTTCCTGTTGCCCCAACATTCTTTTGTTTGTACAATATTAAAATGTATGTTTACATGTATGTGTGTATGTATGTATGTATGTGTGTGTGTATACACACATAAAGTTAAAACTGTCTTGTCAGGAAAGGGTTTCTCTCTTTTCTTTTTAAAAAAAAAACATGGCTGTTAACTTGGCTATTTATAAGTTTGTAGGTCACATCTCTGAGGCTCTAGTGATTAAGCAAAATAGCATATAGTGGGTCAGTAGAATTCTATGCAAATCTTCTCAAGAAAACTAAAAAGGTTTTCTTAAACTTTTTTTACCCTAAAAATGGTATAATATTACTTCTATAAGAGGTCTTGTACATTACTTTTTGAACAGGTTAAAAAAAAAATACTGGCCCTGCATCTGTAGTTGTATTTACATTGAAGTCATTCAACTCTGAAGAATATAGAACAGCAGTGGACAATAAAGCCTCTCCCAAAATTGCTGCTGAGGTGTAGTTTGTGATCTGACAAAATGATAACATTATCAAGGGCATTGAGAGTAATACATTTAATTGCACATAATTAATTTAATTTTAATTTAGTTAAATATAGCTTTGAATGAAATTAAATCAATTGGTTTCTTTTAGCTATGCTCATTTCTCAGCTCATCCTAGCATGATCATCAAAGAACAAGATAGACTAGTCAACCAAAAAAAAACCCCTTACATATTCCTGACAGCACTATTTGTTTAGGAGAATCCTGAAATTTCATTCATGCAATTATTGGGTTTATTATAGATAATGCAATTATTGGTAAATAATATTTTACATTGAAGAACACTTCACAATGATATGTTTTTATCCTGAAATGGGGCACAGTTCCTTCCATTAATGAAAAAATGTTCCTGAAATTCTTGGCCACTGTCCTAGCATTACCAACTCTAATTATGAAGATCCGATGTTTAGGGTCTAGATCCATAATCTCTACCATTGGTCTTGGATGATCCTAATGAATATAGCTTTTGCTATATATTTCTATGCTTTGAGGTCTATCTATCTATCTAGTTTTTTTCTATCTATCAATCATCTATATATCTATATCATGTATCAAAAGAGAGAGAAGATGTAGACACATAGAGAGAATATGCATAAATTGGTTAGGAGAGTCAAAATGCACCCACTCCAGTTTTTAGTCCAGAAGCCAGATGTATAATAGTGCAAGTCATATATCCAACAACGCACATGGGACAGCAGGTCTGAATTTACAAATGGCCATGAAATAGTATCAAATGCAGAAGTGTAAAGATAATGGAATGGAATACATGCTGATAATTTTGGCACATTTCCCTATTTTTATCAAATCTCCCACTATTTTCATGAAATATTCAGATTTTCTACATCTAGTCAATGGATATTGTATTTATATCCAACCTTCCAATGTGCTTTCTGTTTTTGAGAAGAAGAGTCACTTCTTTTTAATATTATTCGTTTCATATTTTCTTTTTCTTTTTTTTTTAACAAGTTATATTGGTTTTCAATAGGAAAAAGGGAATTGGAATTAAATTCAAATTATAATATTACAATAGAAGAAAAACTGAGTTACAGAGGTGATACACTCTAAGATATAGTAAGAAAAGTTTCAAAACAAACAGGCATCTGCACAGTACAATTTTTAAAGTTATGCATATAAATCAGTTTCATATTTTCTTGAATGCAGCTTTTAGATAACAATGGTAAAATCAGTGTGAATGCTAATAAAAAAGTTCAGTATACAATTTCTCACTTCTAAAATGTGTGAACCAGATGATAATGGAAACAAAAGTGTAGGAACCTTTTATAATCTATTTGTGGCATAATGCAGACAAAATGTGCCACTTTATTGTAGCTGAATCTGCCTAATTATTAGGCAGAAGGGATTCAAAATTATTAAAACACACTTATATGCATTAAAAAAAAAATGTTATAGCAGGATATCAAAAAATCTCATGAATTCATGATATTGCTATATACCGGTATATATATATTTATGCTCTTGAAAACTATAGTCATACACATTGTAATGGAATATGTGACTGACCTTGGGGAAAGAGGAGACGAAATTATGTCTACAAAACAATCAGACAAGAAATACATAAGAGCCTCCAACGACTTTATTTATTAATTAAATTGTTAACTCACTATAATTATTTTAAAAGTAACTCAAGGCAATGAACCTTTATAATACTCCTTCGTTCTTTTCCCTCACAACAACCATGTAAGGGTCTGAAAGAGCATGATTGCCCCAAATCACCCAGTCAGATTTTACACCTAAGGCAGGACTACAACTCACAGTCTCCTGGCATTTAACCTGAAGCCTAAACTACTAAATCAAAGTGAAGTTAGTGTCTTCAGACTTTCATCAGTCAGTTAATGTAGTCTTACAATATAGGAGAATTCATTCTTCAAGTCGGGTTTCTGGTCTGATTAATCAGGGAGGACTGATACCAGAAGAGAACAAAGATAAGGAAAATATTTGATATTATATGTATTTTATTACCTGTCTGTTCTATCTTTTTCCGCCTGCCTGCCTCATATCTACCTACCTACCTACCTACCTACCTACCTACCTACCTACCTACCTACCTACCTACCTACCTATCTATCTAT
>JANHFK010007437.1:15969-26155 GCA_036250565.1 Sibynophis collaris | reverse complement strand
CCTTAACCTTTTTTACCAATCATTATTTCTTTTAGTTACATAGTATTCAGTTTATATTTCACATCTCTAAATTACCACAAATTGTATCACAACTTAATTATACATTTTACTTTTATAGTCATAGTCATAATTATTCTCAATTTTCCTTTAAATTCTTATCCCATATCTTGTATCAATTATTCAATATATGTTTCACAGATACTTCAAATTTTCATAATATAGTAATGCATATAGTTTTTAAACAAATCTTGTGATTTCTTATAATAGGAAAAAGACTTCTAAGAGATAAATATGTATTTCTAAAACCCTTGTTAATATGGCTTTATCCTTCCTTATTTCTTCCACATCAACCTAGAACTGAATCAAAACAAAAACTTGCTTGAACTTCAAATGTTGCACTTTAGCTGATGTAGCACTGCTCTAGTTTTGATGTCCTTTTTTTTGCCACCTTTCCAGTTCAATAATTTTTCAAGGGTGTGATTAGAATTATATACAACAATCTAAGAGTGGTCTCACATATATTTATATAACGGCATTGCTACCTTTTCAATTGTGCATAGTTAAATTCTGAATTTGCTGCCAGCAGTTGTGGTAATGACAGCCAATTTGTATGGTTTTAAAGGGGCATTGGACAGGTTTATAGAGAATCAGGTTTTCAATGACTATTAATATCGATGATGTTCTAAATTGTGGGTAGCAGGCATTAAACAGTGGTTGCTGAGAAGCAGCAGCAGCAGAACAGAAGTATCATTCTTTTATCCTAGCTTCTGAAGTTTCCAAATGATCTAGTTAGATGAACTAGATTGGTTTATAGCCTAATGAAATAGGACTTCATATAAACATAGATCTTCTTTAAAGTAGAGCATGGAGAAACTTTCAGTTCTTTTCTTTCATATAAATTAAAATCTTGTGATTGGCCATATCCTTCATTGTAGTTGCCTCCCATATGACAACTCTTGTCTGAATTGTTTTCAGAATTACATTTATCTGATTTAAGGCCAGCCAATTCTACATTAGAAATAGCTTTATGGTACACACCCACACCCACACTTGTGTATGTCTGTTAATTTATTGACAAAGAAATAAAGGGAGATTAGTATAGATCTATTTCAAGCTATTTAGCTGTCATCAGCTAGCCATGCCCTTCTGGGATTCAAACCTGGGCTTGCTTGCATGCTAGGCAGATGTATTAATCTCTAAGCCACAGGTTCTCCTCACTTTGTCAGCTTGTACCAGGGGACATTGAATGGATTTTCTATCAAAGCAACCTAGTCTACCCAAATATGGGAAGGAGTATACTGCTTCCTTTTCGCCTTTCAGCCCCAATCCAGGAGCCTTAAGGCAGCCACTTTCACAACAAACTATTTTGTGTTAATTTATATTTACTGATATAGAAATAAAGGGACACACACACACACACACACACACACACCACACAAACACACACACACACACACATGTACATATACATACATAAGAAACTTCCAGACCAAACAAATTCCATGTGGGACATAAAATATTATTTTTTGCATTAAATGACTATTTTACAAAACATATAACATAATAGGTGCACATATGGGCATGTGATTAAAAGAAATGGGGCACATTAAAAATAAACAGAGGTAAACAGCTTTACATACAATCTAAATTAAATGGTATAAATGCTGGTTTATGATGCAAACTAGTTTTTATGAAAACCATTATTCCTAGATTTCTTTCCATAACATAACAATTTTACATTTAATTTTGAATGACATTTTCAATTAAATCAGAAAAAAACCTAGACAAAAATTAAATCATACACTTAGCAGTTCTGGGATTTTCAACTATACTTCATAAACAACATTCTAAATGATTAAGGCTCCAATTGTTTATGTATTTTATCAATCAACAAGCCTCACTACAATGTGAATAGACACAATCCCTTGGCATCCTTTTATGTGTAAATAGATGAACTGGGGAAATTGGGGGGAAGCAAATCTTGGAAGTTTTTAAAATACAATATAAAGCAGAGGCACTAAGATATTTAAATGATTTTCTCATCCAAGGAAATATGACCCATCTGGTACAGGAATCCTGGGCTAAATTGTGATGTCTGTCCCATTTTCAAAAAGGAAGAGGAACTGAGGTTAGGAACCTGCATTCTTTTTAGTTTTTGATGATGGTCAAGTAGTGAGAAATAGCCCTTTTTTAGAGATTAAATTTACTGCTGAAGGTGAATTACTTTTTAAATCATCTGAAACAATCAAAGTAACCCCTAAAGGGTTACCTTGGAGACTCCCATTATGTTGGAGGTTTGATCCAGTGACCTGAATTCAAAAATTAGATTCATGGGAATTTAAAAGAATAATCAATATATTTTAATTAAAATGTCAGTACATTTGCTTTCCTTTTGCTAATATCATTGGGTGCCACAATTAAAAAAAAAATATTTATTTATATTTCATATTTCTTAACCCACCAATCTCCTTCAGATACATAAAGGTTATTCATATTTAGCAAACAGACCACCATCTTGCTAAAGAACGAGATGAAATACACAAGTCTTTATTTTCCTCATAAGAATGTACCCATAAGAAATTGTTGGTTTTGTTTTTTTAAAACAAGAAGTGCTCTCAATGAAATTGATGTAGCAAGCAATAACACAAAAAAATATAAAACTCTTGATATAAAGTAAAAGAACACTGCATCCCTTTTGTTCCCTGACTGTGTTTATCGGATTTGAAAGGAATTCCACAACAAAATGATAAAATACTTTTGCAGTGAATGTAATTGACTCCTTATTAATATGAAAGCTATCTACCATCTTCTTTTCCTTCTGCATAATAAAATTTTCACTATTCAACAAGGATACACATAGGAACTATTCAAAAATTACATTTAAATTATTGTCAAATAAGGCCATGAATTTAATCTGGAATAATTTTAACATCTGTGTCACTTGCTATAATTTTAACTACTAAGAAATGATATACTAGGAAATAATATAGATGGAAATAACTTCAGTCTAGCAGAAAAGAAATGGTGCTCACAATGGGAGTGATTTATAGAATGCCAACTATCTACAGTATTAAATTTGCACATATAATTTAACTTTTATAAGTTTTAAAATATTGTAAAAGTTGAGAGTATAACTTTGGTTTGAATCTGGGTCATGGTCTGATAAAGCATCCAATGTTTTATTCAGATAACCTCCAATTCTATAATTGCAAAACAAATGTTGGAAACAATTATGTGTTTGTTCTGGGAAGTCAGATCATATAGATTGATAAAAGCTAAACACTGATCTGTCAATCTATATAAGTATTAAAAAGTGAGCATCTTCATCTGATATTTCTTCCTCAGTAATCATCTTAGAAAATTGATTAATAAAATTTTCAAAACCCACTGGACTATTAGAATGCCAGTTGCATGCACATTCCTCTTCAAGCTTTTTGTAAAAGCTGTTTATCTTTCATTTTAATTATGAAGCAAAAGAAAGGATAAACTCTAATCTTCAAGCTAGTAGATTTCTCAATGAAAATGGAAAAGTATTTATTGCTGGTCTTCCTCAATGCCTTCAATGATCAACACAGTGCCCTTGGACACTTAGGCATCTACCTTCATCCTAAATGATTCCCAAATCCACCCAATCATAAATCAGAATAAAAGCAGTTTTTATGTGTATGTCCTGAAATTTCAAGATATTATTACCCACTGAGAGCTTTTTTTCCAGTACTTCAAGTTAAAGCACCAAGGGCATTGTTTGTGAAATTATGGACAAGGACAGAACAGAAAGTATCTGTTTGTTTGACTGTCTGTCTGTCTCTAGCCTAGCCTAGCCTAGCCTAGCCTAGCCTATTTTCTGCCCATCTCATTTCATTAGTCATTTGAAACAATATGTAACATTTGAATTTTTTCCCAAGTTTTTATTTTTGCATTTAAAAATATTTTGATAACCCTACTTAAATCTGATGTCTAACTTTTAATTTTTTACCATTCACTGAAACTGATATCAGCCCTTTTCCTTCCATGTTTCTCTTGCTAACATGTTTCATGCTGTCATTTATCATATTATCAAATATTATTTTTCCTGCTCCCAAATCCTCAAATATTACCTCTGCCCTTCTAGTTTTATATTACTTTAAACTTTCAGTTTTTATAATATCTCTACTTCACCATTTGTGGATTTTTTAACCATAATAAACATTACAATGTTGTAATACAGTCCTTTGTGTTACAAAATGATTTGTTGGAACAGTTCTCCTTCCAGTCTTTTAAAAAACACATTCTGAGATGCATATTATCTATAATAACATTAGGGTCCATTTTCAGTGGTAAAACATGGACATTAAGAAAGCATTAAAGAGGTGCTGTCCTGAATCATTTCTTTCAAACTGGGAAATAAACACCATTATAGAAATGTACCTTCTTTGGAGAAAATATGCTCAGGATCAGCACCTATGAAGTAATTCAGACTTGTTATCCGAGATGGGCTATTAGTAGTGAATGTTCTTATCTTTTGTTATTCTTCTTTTTTTCTGTATCAAGTGTCAGTTTTCAGGAAAATTGCATAGCAGCTGTAGAGTTCCCACCTAGCAGTAAAACGATAGTTGAAAAGTGGTTTGAATTTCTGCAGGACTTTTGACACCAGATGGGATGCCCAGTAGCATGTGCCCTGTCAGTCAGCCTTATAGAAAAATTGTCAGCAATGACTTAGCTCTCTTTCCATAGTGGGATCAGTGACCCTTCAACTGCATGAAAAGAGGATGACATGACAATACACCTTGTATAATACACCACAATATGTTATTTTTATTGCTGTAGATATATTGACCCTCCAGTCAGACAGGCCTGAAAAGTGCTTGCTACACTCATTTTATGTTGCTCTTTGTATTTCAGATTGTGTCATCTAATCTTTTTATCATTCGGTACATGGATGTTTCTGGGAAGCTATCGGCGAACAGCCATTATTCCATAACAGAATTATTATTTTTATACATTGCTATATCAATAAGAACAACTGCTACCGGTATTGTTTATTGTAAAGGTTACATTCATAGTAAGGTTAAAAAACACATTCTGGTCATTTCAGTTTTCAGTCTTATATCTATATTGCACTTTATAATTCTATATATATATTTCTCAGACATAAGCTGTACTGTTTTTAGTGAGATTTGTTCCCTAATAGCATGCATCTTGAATCATAGCCATAGCTCTTTGAAGTGCTTTCTGTTGAAGATTGAACCATTTTGTATGTACGTGTGAGCATTCCTCTGAACAAAAATCTGACCTGACCACTGATTAGTGAAGCAGGTTTTATAACTATAATAGAAAGGAAATTTATTTATAGGAAAGACATTATGTGCTCTGTGTATTCTATGCTCAGGAAAAATTGCTTCATCTAAGCAATTGCTTAGATGAAGAGCAGATAATGTGATCAACACGAGGGACTTAGAATCTATAAATCTCTAGTGCCCTACTTGGGGTAATTAAGTCATAAAATGCAGAAGAATCAGTGCCATTGATTCCATAATTCCAATTTTTTTCTTCACTGAGGAAGGAAGCAATCGCCCCAGCCAAGAGAAATTAAGTAGGAAATTCTTAGAGTTTTTTAGTAGCCCGGACTATGATATCATCTTTTTAGTACTGTATAAGCTGAACAGAATAATTGGAGTCTAACTTTATTTGTTGTTTGTTGCTTTACATTCTGCAACATCTTAAAATAAAAGCATTAGAAGAATAATCTGAAATAAAGTTTTTTTCTATGTGCTTCTGGCTATTTCTAAGATCCTTCCTACAGGAATTTCAGAATTTCACAATAATATTGTAGAGAAGCAGAAGGGACTCTCAGGTGCCCAGTAATATTAGAAAGAAGAAAGAAATAAGTCAAAGGCTATTCTTGGTCTAGGGACAAAATATTTTAGTAAAGTAGTAAGTAGTAAAGCTGAAAAAAAATCTAGATTGGGAACCTGTTGCTAGTTAGAATAGATACTACAGATCTGTATATGAAATGTTAAAATAGCTTATTAAATTGTGCATTGTTGGTTGCTTGTTTTTACAAATTAATAGAGCTGTGAACAAAGAAATATGTATTTATTTTAAATAACCATAAATACATAAAATTGAAGACGATGATTCTTCAAATACATCTTCATATTTAATAAATATATTTATTATTATTTAGTGGAATTATGGACGGGAAAGAGAACATGATAGCCCTTCATATTTAGCTATAAAGGCCATATTTAGACAAATCCTTAGTATTATCTTTCACAACCAGTTTTAAATAGAAAACAGCCCCTTTTGAAACTACAACATTTTCTAAGTTATTGGAACTACCAAACACACCCATTGGAGAATGCTGTTAATTGCATGATTATGCCGTGTTTTCAGCAATGGTGAGTAGACACAGACCTGATAATAGCAGCTATAAATATTTGACATATTCTAATGCTGAAGTGTGTAGCTTCTAAACATAATTGCCATTCCACTCTTGTGTTTTGTAAGCAGAATGATTATAAACTACATCTTATTTTTTCCATAAATCCTTGTTGTCACATATTTTTGTAGCATTATAATAAATGTTCTATTTTATAAGAGAGAAGTTTCACTTAAACAGAGTTCTTACTCTGAAAACAATCTGAGCTATTATATTTCACAGTGCCAAGGCAACTTGACAGAAACTGGTGAATTTATTCCAGCAGCATATGGCATGAAGATTCTTGTATAAAGAATGAATGGATTTATTTCCACAAATAAATGTTTTGTTTTGTTCTTGTAGCTATGATTTATCACTCATAGAAGCTATATACATGTTCTCAGCTATCACTCATTTTAGCCCAAGATGGAGAACATTTTAATTATGATTTATAATAGCACTTTTCTCTTTTGCTCTTAAGTATATGAAGTATTTTTAAAAGTAGGCTTTGTGAATCAAAGCTTTATTCATAGATTAAGAAAGCAGGAAAATATACAAAAATGAAATGACATCAGCTAAAATGAGATAGGATAAATGTATGTGTGTTTGTAAGGATGTTAGAACAAGGATATGACTTGGAAGATTCTGAACAGAAAGCAATGTTTAATAAGGTAAATTTATTGTAGTCATTTTGCCAATGTGAATTTTCAAACACAATTTCTTTCACTTTCTTGCGGCATCAGTTGGTTAACCAGACTTGGTTGAAAGATGGACAGCTACATAAATATTTTGAATAAAATAAAAATAATAGATACATTTACTTTGCAATTAATATACATTGATTCTACCCTTTTCAAACATATTTTCAGGACATTTATATAATATTGATTTAAATTATAGTAGCTAGTGAATACAATTGGCTACAACAACTGCTGTATAAAGATATATAAAATGTTGCTGATTGTCATACAACTTAACTAGCAGTGCAAGTAGATGCTCTACAGATGTTTCCTTTTCATTTTATTTCAGCATGACATTTAGCATGGATGGACCCATACTGTGCTTATTATATTATCTGCTTCAACTTTTTCAGCAGTTACTTAAGAGATAATTTGTGTTACTGACAGCATTGAGGCATCTCTGATAGATCCATTTATATTTTCTTTCAATAGCTTAATTATAGAACTGTGATTCATCTAGTTCATGGCATGTTAATAAGAAGAACAACCATGGTAAAAATAGACATTCTTGTTTGGTTATGCTAAATATAAATTCTCTCTAAATGATCCCCTCTAAATATGGGTTTTTTTCATTACATTCAAGTTAGTTTTTGGAACAACAATAACAACACAACAACAACAACAATGAATTAGATATTTTGGTAGTTAATAAACAATTTCTATTTAAAAAGGTAAAGGAAAAGTTCCTTAAAACAGGGCCTTACCAAAACAAAACAACAAACAATGCTAAAATCTAGATTCTGACTTGAGTCAAATTGCATTTGTTCTCCCACTCATTCTGAAACACCCTTTTTGAATTAAATGTGAAGTGCTGCAGAGACCTTTGACTCTACTGTCCAAAAGAGGAGAATAACAAGAAGTTTCTCAAAGAAAGGAGAGAGAATTATAACTGCATTTGATGCACTTGTTTTATTCTGCCTAAGGATAGGACTGGTTTTGCTGCAAGCTGTTTTCAGATGTCAGCATACATATACTAAAACTTGTTTCAAATATTTCACCACTCAAAATTTGCAAGTGTACATTTTGAAATATGTTTATTCAAGATGCCTACAAATGTGTTTATTTGCTTGTGCCATCCATTTCCAAATGTTTCTGGCTGCCTTAATATAGTTTTAAACCCTACAATTATCAGCATAAAAACTCCTTGAAAAACTCTAAAGGTACTGAGCTCAATTTGAATATGTATAAAAAGGAATGTAATTCTAATTCCATTGACCAAAGAATGACTGAAGAGTTAGACAACAGAAGTCCCGACATGAAAGAAGACAAATTAATTATTGATATTAAACATTATCCTTGCCTACAAATATTCCTGCATTGAAAACTAAAAAATGTAAAGTGGTAAATTAATTAATACAAGTTATACCACATAGATTTATTAAATAGAGACATTTGAATGGGGCTTTCAACCCAAAGGTGCCCATTATTATTTGTATTGTGGTATTTTGGCGAGCAATAATTTCTGAACTGCTTCAATTGTCCCTTGAAATAACTCACCTCAATCATGCACATGTAACAATATCATATTTCACATAGAAGTACAATTAGTACAGTAGCCTAAGGCTGTAGTAGTCAAACTGTGATCCCTAGAACCCTAGATTCTGTTACCATAATCCAGGCATTTCACGTGACAATTTATGTTTATATTCTATCAGTGTGTTCTTTCAACATTAATTATAACATTTTGTTCAAATAAAATATATTGCCAAAAACCTTTTAATTAACTGATTTTTCACATGGAAAAAAATATCCCTTGGGTATCTTAAGTCTGAAGACCCTCATTTAAGGGGATAAAAGGTCTCTCTTTGCTATAGATGTCAAACGTTTTTACTGGATAAGGAGGACCTTCACACGATTATATTATGAATTTGTATTTAAAGGATGCTATGACTTCACTTATAACATGTATATCTTCATAGTACTAAGCTCTAGTCTCTGTATCATACCTATAAATTTGCATACAAGAATAATTCTTTATTTTGTAACTTATATTTAAGTTAATTAGAGTTTGATGAAAAAAGAAATCTCAAAATTGTATATATCTGACATTGATTTGAAAAACATTGAATATTGTTCACATTCAATTTTTATACCTGAAAATATAAATTCCTTTTTTACAATTAAGACTAAATTA
Organism: Sibynophis collaris; assembly: GCA_036250565.1. Taxonomy (NCBI): domain Eukaryota; kingdom Metazoa; phylum Chordata; class Lepidosauria; order Squamata; family Sibynophiidae; genus Sibynophis; species Sibynophis collaris. Next base: position 16,881 of record JANHFK010007437.1, on the reverse strand, counting down.
TACTATTAAAACAAATAACTCATAGAATTGAATCTAAATATATTGGGCTCAGTAATATCCAATGATTTCTCAGACTTGATTTTCATTTATTTACTTATATTTTTGTGTTACTTGCTCACAACATGTGTACGTGAAATAATAATGCGAATATGTATTACAGAGTCAAATCAGTCCACTATAAAATAAAGATCTCCCCATTAAAGTTATAGACTATAATCTGAGATGTTGTCCAATTGCAGACTTTTTACCTTGTGTATAGATAATCTACATAATTTTGTTCAGCCCAATCATTTACAAAATCTGATTGCATCAGATCGGACAATAGCATATACTAGCCCTAAAATATTTAAAATTAATGGGTGACTATTTAAATCAAATTTTCAACTTTTTTTTACTTTAAGAACAGCAAGCAAGATGAAGGACTAATCACATTAACATTGTAAAGAATACAAGAATATTACTTAAAAATGAGGAATATTTTGGAGTTCTGCTGCAGATTGGTAAGAGAGAAAAATGTGGCATAAAAATTATCTGTGAAAGCAAGAAAATTAGAATGTGAGTAGCTAGGATCATAAGATCCATTAGCCTAAGAAGATATCTGCCTCAGCAATGACTATTTCTCAGGTCAAATAATTATTTGCAAGAATGTGAGAAGAAAGGTGACTTCCTTAACTTTCCTTCAGGAAAAGTTATACTTATAAAATGCAGGAAGGCAGGAAAAAGAATGTCATTTTATCAGATATTTTCTATACATTTCTATTCCTTCCATAATAAGAATCACCAGTATAATAGGACCCCGCTAATGCTATGCATGCACCATTGCCAGAATTTATTGGATTAGAATTAGAATAACAGAGTTGGAAGGGACCTTGGAGGTCTTCTAGTCCAACCCCCTGCCTAGACAGGAAATCT
>JANHFK010007436.1:21994-34292 GCA_036250565.1 Sibynophis collaris | reverse complement strand
TTTTTATGTATACTGAGAGCATATGCACCAAAGACAAATTCCTTGTATGTCCAATCACACTTGGCCAATAAAGAATTCTAATTCTAAGAGAAGATTGAAATAATTCTGGAAAAGTCAATGAAATCAAGTGCCTAGAAAGGCTAAGTACTGGTAACCAGTCCTGCATTCTTATTCATATGAGCAATAGCCAGTGATAAGGGAAGGGGCATGTCTGATACACAAGGATATCACATTAATTACTTTGATCTATGTAGATCAGGGGTGTCAAACTCGCATCGTCACGTTGTTGACATGTGATGTATCGCAACTTTCCCTTCATTAAAATGGGGTGGGTGTGGCCAATATGTGATGCATCCAGATTGTGGGCTGTGAATTTGACACCCTTGATATAGATCGTAGAAGATCTGGAGGCTGTTATACCAGAAGAATAAGTAACAATTGGAGTATAGCAGGGTTGGAGAGGTAAATGTAAGAACTGAATCAGAACTGTGGTTACACAGAAATCTCCTTCAATGAGAAAGAACAGTAATCCACCAAACTCTTCCATGCTATATTCATACTTAATATTCTTTCCTTACTTCTTTCTATTCTTTTCAAAAAGCTGTATTACATCCTTAGGAGAGCAATTTACTTTAGCAGCTGCAGACAGCTGTGAACTTTCCCATGAGGTCTGCAGCTGCTTCTTCTGATAAATCAATGATCATTCTATGATGAAAAGGCTTTAGCTATCCCTGAAATAAGATCATTTACTCACATTGTGGGAACTCAGGCAGCCAAACTGCTATTTTATTTATTTGAGCCAAAAAGGAACTTCTTTCATCTGGGAACCAACTGACTAAAAATAAATGTGCCTGAGAGACAGCACGAAGAGAATTAAGATTAATTATGTAAAATATTTCTGACTCTTGAAATAGAATTTACCTCCTCCAAAGAATTTATTGGGCTTTGCAATAATCATTTCATTTCATTTCAATAATCATTTTGTTTCTTCGTGTCGAAATAATTACAGAAATGACTACCAATTTCAAATTCTTCCTTAATCACTACAAAATGTCTTTCAATATAAAATCAGGCTTCAAATTATGGGGAGAACTTAGACATCTTAGATCTTGAATAGGATTTTATTTAACTCTACACTGAACACTGAATGTCAATTTTCAGAAATAAGCAGCCTTACATCTGGTAAGAACATTACATTCAAGTAGCTCATCACACATATAATACAGATTTTCCATAAAGTTCCTAGGCAAATTCTTCTGGAGTTTTCATCTTAGTCTTGCAATTGCAGACAGACAGACTGGGACATTTTACTGGTTAAGGCAAAAGGGCGTTTGGTCCATATCTCTTCCTGTTGCCTGGCAACTACAGGAAACTCCACCACCCCCTGTTTCAAATGGCAGTACTATCTGCCATGAAGGAAAATCATAAAAATGTTATGGTATGTAAGAAAAAATGGGACAGGGAGTGCATATCCTTAATTATTTTGCATTATTTTGAAAGTGCCCCAATGTCAAATCAGTGAAAAAGTGACAAAACAGAAACAAATTTAAATCAATACAAGAGCTTCCAAACAATCTCCCTGTATTATAACCACCCAACAACCACTCTCAGTAACAGCCCAAGGAGTAATTTATGGCCTCGTAAATGCTTTCCACAAATGAGCACCATTCACTTGTAAGTACCTCATCCATTTGTAGTGCCCTATCCCAACTTCCTTTTCTCAGCTATCTTCAATCTCTTATTAATATATTTATTCCAGCTGGGTCCCTTCATCTTGTAGCTCTCCTAGCAACAGATGTTTTAACATGACCTATTCCCATCAACTGATATTTCCTCTTTTTAATGCATCATTGAATTAAAAACGGTGGAAATCCCACATGCATACTGTAAAAAGAAAACTCCATTAAGAAAAAATCCCTTTTTCAAAAATGGCTTTTAAACTGATTCAGCTGAGCTGCAGTTCTGCCCTCCGTTAGGAAAAGGGCAAAATTGCTTTTGCAGAGCATAATCAATACGACATTGCTAAAGTCATAATCAGAGTGGATGAGTTTTCTTTCCATACACCCAAAGGCATTCAACTGATATAAAGAATTATTGTGCATCTCATGAATTAACAAGCAGAATCTGCCTGAGATTTTACATTCTTTGTTTTCTTTTTTAAAACAACAGACATATCTTAAAAATACTACCTGGGTGGAAACTGTTCTTTAAAACCATTTCAGCAACAATATCTTGAACATGTATCGCAATTTGCTCTTTCAACACAGTCTTGTTAATTTACCCTAAAGATTTATCTTTAGGGTAAAATCTCAGCATATAACAAGCTCAAGTTGTCACTGCCATATGTTTCTCCAGTTAAAACAAAATGTTGCTTTTATGAAATTTCAGGCCCTGACAAAGACACATGCGTGCATTGGATATCAAGTATTAGGCTGTGGTGGTTACCTCAAGGTAGAGATTTTTAGTGACACGAAAGAACAAATTGTTAATTAATTATTGCTGTATTTTTACTGTGGCTGGGAAAAAGAGCTGTCAATGGATTTTGTGTTTCAGGTGTCAAAATAATTTAACTTGCCTTGGCAACTATGCATCTTGTCTGGTCATTGGTTATAGCTTTAATTCAATCAGCAAATTATCATAAGTTGGCCTTATGAACACCCTACATAAGTTAACGAAGGGATGGGTAAACTAGTGTTCTGGAATAGAATCTATAGTATGTGCTATGTTGGCTGGGGGTTATGGAACATATAGTTCAAAACATCTAGATATTGCCTCTTCCCCCATCACACTCAATCTTCATTTTTTTCTTTTAACTGCTAGAAAGAAGATAAGAAAGGTAAGAGCAGAATCCAAACTCAGTTGTATATTGAAGGTGACGGACTCTCTTTACACTTCATTACAAACTTTGTTACAGAATTTTTAAATCAAATTATTTATCAACTGAACATGTCTAGATACTTCTGGTTCTTCATTAAGAATGAAATATTTTGGGAAATATTAAAAAGGCAGGATAAAATATTTTCCCTAAAGGAGAAATAAAAATCTTAAGGGAGGAAGAAACCAGCCCCATTTTCCCTACTCCAAGTCATTTTGATTTGTAAACTATATATTAAGGTTTAGCATACGGTTAAAGCAGGGTTGGGCTCTACTTACCTTTGCTACCGGCTCACAATGGGAGCGCACAGGAGCGCTCGCTTGCATTGCGCAGAGAGTCCGTGATGACATCCAGGTGGGTGGGTGGAGCCTCCCGCCTCTGTTACTACCGGTTCTAAGAACTGGACAGAACCGGTAGGAACCCATTAATGGTTGAAAGCATATGACTATGGCACAGGAAAATATATATATACTCCTTCAAAATGAAAGCAACTGAAAAACATACAGCTTTTAGGGTTAAGGTGAGCTTTTTTCTGAAGACAAAACGGTACATAAAGGGCAGAAGTGGTATTCAGCAGGTTCTGGAGAACTGGTAGTGGAAATTTTGAGTAGTTCGGCGAACCGGTAAATACCACCTCTGACTGGTTCCGCCCTCATCTATTCTCTGCCTCCCGAGTGCCAGCTGATCAGGAGGAAATGGGGATTTTTCAGTACCTTCTCCTGGAGTGGGGTGGGAATGGAGATTTTGCAGTATCCTTCCCCTGCCACGCCCACCAAATCACACCCACAGAACCGGTAGTAAAAAAATTTGAATCCCACCACTGATACAGGGGGCTGTAAATACAATGCCTGCATGTGTGGATGCAGCTGTAATAGCTTTTCCCAAATAAATATTTTATATAAGTAGTACTACTTATTACATTAGCAGAAAGCACACTTTTTGCAATTGGACATTACAGGTGGTTTTTCAGTGAAGTGGTGATGTCTTCTACACTTTAGCCCAGAGCAAGGTTTTAACAGTAAAGCTATAGAATGAAATATAATAATAAGTTGGAAGTTTTCCCTTCAAAAAAGGAACTATATAAACCAGCTTTATCCAAGCATTAATTGGACCTTATGCTTAATGAGCATGTCATTAATATTTTTTCAAGAACGGTGAGTTCTTTTGAATAAATTGTTGCTTCTTAAAATGATTTTGCATGTAATACATTTGATACTTGAGATGGATTTTTAGCTGTACAAAAAAGTCGTGAGATCTTATTTGGATGCTATTAGAAGTTTGAAATTACTATGGCCTGAAGGAACAAATTCTAATTTGTTAAAGGAAGAAAATGTATTAGAGTTTTATTATTTAGTTATAAAAAAGCTGTCTGTCACTATCCAACAGCTACTTTCCCACTTTAAATGAGAAAGGGCCAACATTCCATTAATTTCTGACCAAAAGAAGGGGAAAAAAGCATTTATTTAGTAATCCATTAAAACCCTGCAGGAAATGGAGAATGGAGCATTTTTAGCACTCTCTCATTCAGTTTTAGCAGAATTTTAAAGGCCAGAATCAATTTATGGGGTTAAGCATTATTTTTCAGAGGCATCAATATGACTAAGTATTGCTTGATTTTCTATGCAAGAAACAAAAGCATTTTATTTGTAAGCATGTTTTGAATAAAAGTGCCTAGATTAACAGGAAACAGCAAACCCATAAATGTTCTTAATGTTTTTTTTGCCTCTAATGTCTTCCACAAATCAATTGTATCACAGTCTAATTCACAAAATGTCCATAACAAAAAAGCTTCACAGCATGCAATATAATTCATAAACAAGCATATTCTTATCGTGAAATTGACAAGGGATACTCAAGGATTTATGTTCAGAAGATGCTATTGGTTTGAAAACCAATTTGAATAAAATGAAATAAAATGAAAACCTCATTGATCTAACTTCTACTGATGTGGAATTACCCAAACCATTCATTTGAATTTTCTTAGAATCAAGTAACAGGAAGCCTGAAAAATTCTTTAATTTGATATAGTGTTTAGTATAAGGACATTTAGTAAAGAAGAATGGTTATGAGGATTATAAAGATCATCTCTGTATCTCAACTGCTTGTTCTTTCACAGGGAATTTATCCTCTTCTCCAGGCACCAACCCAATAAAGATGGACCAATTTCCTTCTCTCCTAGTTTGTATGGTTCACATTATCTTTGTGTTAAGGATAGGATTAGATCCAGATCTAACAATTCTTAGAGTACAATCACTGGAATCAAATTGACTTGATTTTAATGGATGATTAACTTTGACTTAACTATAAGTATGATTAACGTTGGATCTAACTTTTTTTAGGCTCTAAATTTTTTTTGAAATCTTGCCCAGAATTGGTTTATAAACACTTAACTATGGTTATATTAGTGCAAATAATATAACCTATATTATATAGGTTATAAATATAAACACTTTCTCATGTTTCAGTTTTGCTCATGGACAGAAGAATAAGAAAAAGAAAGGAATTTGGTGGATGTTCACTCTCATCTGTGCACAGTGCTTTAGCATTTGGTCAGCCAATGAATTATTTTGCAGGGATATTTAAATTAATTCATGTAATATTGATAAAGAGAGTTCTAATTGGAAAGATAAAAGGTCCAACACAGTTTTAAAATAATCTGATTTTCTACTTCATATGTCTTTGGCAGGATATATATTTCACCAATATTACTTAAGAATGAGGAGAACAATATGAACTCCTGCTGCTGTTAAACAATTATAAATCAGAAATTATTACCATTCACTTAATAGTAGATTTAAACCTACTTACTATCTTACTAACACTGATATATATAACGTGAGCTTCTTGAGAAGTGGCATAAAAATGGAAAAACAGGCCTATTCAAAAAAAATATATGTGTAAAAGCAAATGAGTATTGCTGAGTTTATATGTAGCAAAGTCATAAAAAGATATAAAGAATAGCAGTAAAGCAATAAATGCCAGTCCCACTAAAACATAAATACACATAATACACTTACTTTTTGGGTCTCAGTTTAATAGGCAATATGATCTGTATGTAAATTTTACAACATTGGTTTGAATAAATCAATTCCTTATAATTTAATCAGCTTTCCTTTCCATGATGCATTAGAGCAGGGCCCGCCAACCTTTCTGGCTTTGCGGACCAGCGGGAGGGAGGGGCTGGTTCTGTGCAAGCAGGGGGCATCGCTCGTGCAAAAGGAGCTGTGGTCACCCGCCACTTGCATGGTCTGGTCTTGAATGGGCTGTGCTCTGATACCGGGCCATGGCCCGGGGATTGGGGACCCCTGCATTAGAGGATCCCACATTCAGCACACTTACATCTGTTTGTTACTAGTGTTGTACACATAGCCTTATCAGTAAAGGTGATTGTAATCCTTTTAGTTAATTTCATAACCAGCTGTCTGCAAGGAGTATAAATCCTTCCATTCCCCACCATCCAATCAGAGCTGAAGAAGCTTCTTGGATGAGAAGTGAAACCTCTTTAAAGAAAAACAAGAAAGTCCAGTTGCCTCTTGAAGAAGCACCTTTGGGACAATAATTAGATAGCCTTACTGAAGACAGGAAATCTGTACAGATCATTATTATATTCAGAATGAATAAACAACATCAATGCCATTTTTTTCTTTTAAAAAACAATACAGGGTATTTAATAGATTAGAATTTAATCTTTTTCTTCTCTGCTGTTCTTATTTATTTATTTCCTTTCTCGCTTACTTATTCCAGTGAGACAGAAGCTGCTTTGGGAAACAACTTATGGTAGAAAAGTGGCCAGGATAAACTGTTGGCTGCAGCATTAGTTTGCTGCTCAAAATGCTCTTTCTTCCCTCCAAATCAAATCAGTTTATTACAGCTCTAAGGTCAGATACAATAAAATGTCAAATAGAAGAACTGTTACACTCTTTTATATGTATAAGAAACAGGGAAAAAAAGTGTACAAGGTAAGATAATAAGATCTAAAATAATTAAGAGAATATATATTAAAATAAAACTTAGTAAGAATAGTATATTGTTCCAAACTTAATTAATGGTGCCATACAAATGATGGAAAAAAGCTGGATGATTTTGGAAGATATTCTTGAGTCCTTCTCTGAAGGAAGTCACATTATGGAAAAATCATACTCTGTCTGGAATATTCTTCAAGATCTAGACTTCTTACATAGGAACCAGCACGGTAGCATATGGCTTACAGTTTTATTGAACCATCACTACATGGACACAACCAAAGATACATAGGAGAATCCTTAAAATGTCCAGAAATGACTGCTGAGGGCAATGCATCCAGCCTAGCTTAAATGAAAATATTTAAAAATTTCAGACTCAAAATGGGTGATAAATGGGATGCCTTTCACATTCCTATTTACGAAATAGACATAATAACTACACTGTTGGCATACAGTAATACTGTAATCACACAATTAGCTAAAATAGGTGAATATATATAGGAGGCGTCCCGGATGACCCCAAGGGTGGGGTCAAATGCATCATCAGTTTAGAGTTACTACATTCCTGTATGAGATCTAAGGTCAGCCCCCCTTGAAGTCCACTGACTCTTATCTGTTTGCCTTGACTATTAGTATATTAGATTATTAGATATAGGTTGCATGGAATAAACTCATAATGCTTTTGAACTCTATCCTGGCTCCTGATTTCCTGCACCCGACATTAGATAGATTAAAAAATAGTGAAGCTAATATGCAACCTTGTCTTACACCTCTATTTGTTGCTTCCCTCAGAAAATGAGAATCAGAACCAGAATCAGTTCTTTGGAAACTGAATCTATTTCATGAATGCAAAGGGTTTTAAATTGTAGTAAAAAAGGAGGAAATAAAGGAAAAGTATCTCAGCTATATTAAATAATGCTACAAAAATATAAGAGTATGACTGAATGATCAGATGATACCTACGAATATCCTTTTTGAAGCCCCAAAGTTGGTAAGACTAAATTTTTGTTTTCCTTTTGAGGGATTTTTAAATTTTCTTTTGGGAAACTGGGAGGGTATTAAGGGCCATAGGGCAGCCAACCTAAAGCATTTATTTTGTCAGTAACCATCTCTAAACCCAAATTAATTCTGGGCTTATTCACTTGACCTTGATATGCTCCATAAAAGCTAGTGCAACTGTCAAATAGAGCAAAACTATATTCCTGATCTTTGAATCAATTCAAATATCAGCGCCTTCAAGTACTTCTTGAAGGGAAAACACAACAAATTAAGTAGAATTTAAGGGTAGTTCAAATGTACATTTTGGACTATTTTTTCCCCTTCTGTTCAATTGTGTCTGATTCTCAGAGTCTGGATAAGTCCCTGCAGTTCTCTTGGCAAAATTTTTTTGGAAGTCGTTTGCTTATTGCCTCCCTCCAGGACCAAGAGAAAGTGACTGGCCCAAGGTCACCTGGCTAGCTTTGGGCTTAAGCTGGCACTAGAGCTTCCCATCTCCCAGTCTCTAGCCTGACACCTTATACACTACACAACTAATTTCAAAACTAAACATTTATTGTAAATTGCAGTGGCAATCCACATAAAAGCAAGTTAGCACAATTGCTTCTTCTTGGTAATTTCTGTCACCAGGAGCCATTAAATATTTTTTTTTAAAAAGCCCTATATCACTTGTCCATTATCATGTGTATTATTTGCAGACCAGGTACTCTGGCTTTCCACTAAGGTTTATTTATGACAGCAACAAAGCAACGATACCAATGTTTTACCCAGAACTTAATAAAATTAAGAAAACATACAGTATATTAGTCTATGACCAAAGCAATATGGAAGCTCCTAAGGTATGCAGTGCAGACTATTTCATATCCCAAAATTTCAAATCCACAAATTGATTTTCAGATATTCATTGCGGTCAAGTATTTAAGACAAGAAAATGTTGATATTTTGCTTCAGGGATCTTTTAATCTTAAGGCATTTTATTACAAATTGCTGATAATAATAAATCATATAAAATAAACAATAAACAAACAGGAGGTCCATCCTCCTCCATGCTTGCTTTTGATTTCAGAATTGTTATTGCATATTTGTTACACAACAATGTTTAATAAGCTCAATGCTACATGCAAAACAGCCCCTTTTAGGAGCAGCATGAAAAGCAGTCAAGAAAAATAATGGTATTTCTGGTGAAAGAGGTATTCTGGTGGCAGGGAAGGGAATTTATAAAACTAAGATGAATTAGTCATATTAACAAGATATAGCTATCTAAGCTATAGCTTTTTACATACAGCTATCTAAAAATGCCATCTAAAAGAATGAGTGGAAATGATTAGCATCAGATGATATAAGAAGATGTTCCATATTTCTTACATGTATTCTCCACTATCAGAAGATACCCTTGTTAAGGGTATGATGATAGAGGGGTTGGTAGGCAGGCTAAGCTGATTCTCATGGACCATTGAGGAGCACTGTTTTTGCTGCAGACTGCAGGAGAAGGTTAAAAACAGTCTTTCAAAAAAGACTGTTTATCTTTTGATTCAGTTATTGGTTGCAGACATAATACATTTCTTAAGAAACCTTGATTTCTGGATCCATAAGTTTAAAATGGTTGAATTTAGTACAGTAGTACTGAAAACCAATACTGCAGACTTGATTTTGTACTCCTAATGCTCCCATCTAATAGCATTTTAATAAAATTAAAAGACAGACAGCTAAGATAATAACAATAACAACAAGCATCACTTGAACACTCTCAACACTGACAAAATCACCAACAGTCAATTGCACAAGATAGCTTTACCTGGAACAGCTTACATAGTGCAACGATACCTTTTAACACCATCAAACAACATCTGCCTATTGCAGGTTCTTAGGACGGACTGGGTAAATAAAAATGCAAAATCCAATCTAAACATGTGCCTGGCTGTGTGACCAACCATAACAGTAAGTGAAAAATTGTGTATCAGCATGCTTACTAGCTCAAACATAAAAAAGCAACAAAAATAAATACGTTATCTTCTCCTGAACTAATCTGAGACTTACAATTCACCAAGCATTCATAAATTCATGCTCACATCAGTCTTCTGATGTTTCCTTTGAATTTTGTAATAAGGATAGTCATATAGTATTTTTTTTTCATGCAGAATCAGTATCATTGCAATGTTACACAACTAAATTGCAACAGAGAAACACAATTCTTTTGAATTAAAAGCAATTACAATAGCAAGAGTAGTCAGAGTTAATTTATAATCTTACCTTGTTTTAGCACTCCTGTCAAGATACAGTTAGGGGCAGAGAGATTATCATATAACTAGAATGGAATTCCTGTTGCTAGTGACAACGGAAGAGACCCAATAATGATTTTTTTAAAATCCCACAACTGCAATGTTCAAAATACAGACAAAACCTATAACAATAGATTATTAGCATATATATACAAATCAGAAGTCGTTATTTCTGAAAATACAAAAAATGAGAAGCATCTTTTTTTGTTTGAAGAGTTCTGAGCTATATTTCCCTCCTTTCTTTAATGCTTTTTACAGAGTCAAAGTTGGAAGGGGCTGTTTACACTATCAAATCAATTTCCCTGATCAATTCATAAATCCAAATTATAGCATTCTCAAAAGCAGTACCATGAGGAGAATTCTTTGGATCCCAGAACAAATGTCTCAGATACCCACCCACTCCAAATGCTGAAAGAATTCAGGAATGTCAGCACTAAGCAGGTGACTCCCAATTGCAAGGTACTCACCACCCCGAATGACAAAAATGGTAAGAAATTTAGAAAAGCTTAGAAAATTTTTCTCATTTAGTGTGAACTGTACGACTTAAACTCTGAGAATTTTCCCAGTGCCGTCTCAAGTAGAAGGGGCACAGTAGCTCAGTGGCTAAGATGCTGAGTTTGTCGATCGAAAGGTCGGCAGTTCAGCGGTTCAAATCCCTAGTGCCGCGTAACTGGGTGAGCTCACGTTATTTGCCCAGCTTCTACCAACCTAGCAGTTCAAAAGCACATTAAAAATGCAAGCACAAAAAATAGGGATCACACAGAGGTGGGTTCTACTTACCTTTCCTACAGGCTTGCAATGGGAGCATGCATGAACGCCCGCTTGCTTCGCTCACGCACGTCGCTTCTGCACATGCGCAGAGCATCCGTGATGACATTCGGGCAGGTGGGTGGAGCCTCCCACCGCAGTTAAGAACCGGACAGAACTGGTAGGAACCCACTACTGGGACCACCTTTGGTGGGAAGGTAATAGCATTCTGTGCGCCTTTGGCATTTAGTCATGCTGGCCACATGACCACGGAGACGTCTTTGGATAGTGTTGGCTCTTCAGCTTTGAAATGGAGATGAGAACTGCTCCCTAGAGTTGGAAACGACTAGCACATATGTATGAGGGGTACCTTTACCTTTAGTCTCAAGTAAGTATAAACAGGTAGGCCTTGGTTTAATTTAAGTTTAATTAAATTTAACCATTTAATGACTGAAGTTACAATGGCACTAAAAAGTGACTTATGACCAATTTTCACACTTACAACCACTGTAGCATTGCCATGGTCACATGACCCAAATTTGGGCACTTAGAACAGTTGAACTGTCCTGGGATCATGTAATCACCATTTGTAACCTTCCCAGCTGGCTTCCGACAAGCAAAGTTAATAGGGGAAGCCAGATTCATTTAACAACCACACGATTGACTTACAAACTGGAGCAATTTGCTCGACAACTGTGGCAAAAGGGTCATAAAATGGAGCAAAGCTTACTTAACAGAGAAAACCCAGAGAAAACTTTTTACTGGCATAACCTGGATTAAAAGCGTGTCCTTGGAGTAGGAGTCTCTCTTTCCTTGGAAGGCTCGTATAACCCTTGTCTGGAGTGGACATATTTGAAATTTTAGCTACAAATTGATGTTGCTGGCTCCTAGTTCTACCTGCTACATCTGCTTCACCCAACTGTGATCCCCACCAACGACCATCTTTAATAAAGAAACAAAGAGACTGCTGTCCTTATTGAACAATGGCTCCAAAAAAGCCTCCACCTAGTAAATCAGCATCTGCCCCAAGTTCTGTTACCTCCAGCCCATCGATGCAACAATCTAAACTTACTACCTTTGTACAACAGGAAGCGGCTGGTTCAAAAGAAATGCAGAAAGTTATCCAAATGCTTGAGGAGCTCAAAGAGGGACAAAAAGTGGCGCGACAGGAAGCAACTGATTTGAAAAAAGAGCTCTTAGAATTTAAGAACGAACTGAGGGGGGTGCAACAAGTGGCAGCAGACAATAAACAAAAAATTGAAAAGCTGGAGGAGGGGGCAGCAGGGGTGGGGGAGGTGGTGCGGGTAGTCCAAAAAGGGAGTACAGAGATGGAAAATTTGATTGCTAAATTTGATTTGGAACGAATGTCTTTCTTCCTCAGATTTCAGAATTTACCAGAAGAAGCAGGAGAAGATCTTAAAAATATTATGAGCATAATC
>JANHFK010007430.1:0-13280 GCA_036250565.1 Sibynophis collaris | reverse complement strand
CAAACCTGGCTGGCCCTAGACACAGCTTCAGAGGATGCTTTGAAACAGCACAGCAAAGGCTGGAATGGACCTCAGAGGTCATCTCGTCCAACCCCCTGCTCCCTGGCAAAATGGACTGCTAAATTGGCCGCACCCACCCAGTCACATGGCCATGCCAACCCAGTCACATGACAACTCCTACCCACAGAACCAGTGGCAAAAAAAATTAGATTTCACCACTGCTTTTAACCCCCCAGTCACATGACCGCCAAGCCACGCCCACCAAGCAAGCCATGCCCACAAAACTGATAGTAAAATAATTTGGAACCCACCCCTGTACAAGCAGTGTCAGCATGATGTCATTATTACTGCATGTCATCCAGTAGTGGGTTCCTACCGGTTCTGTCTGGTTCATAGAACCAGTAGTAAATGCGGAGGGAGGCTCCGCCCACCCACCCACCTGGACATCATCATGGATGTTCTGTGCATGCGCAGAAGTGCTGCGTGCGAGCGAAGCGCACACTCCCATTGCAAGCCGGTAGTGAAGGTAATTAGAACCCACCCCTGATGTCATTGTGGGGATGTCACTACAGTTTGCTGCTATAGCTTATGCTAAACAATGGGTTGTCAGAAAATTGTGTTATTAGAATGTCTGAATGAGCAGACTGACTCCAGGGTATTATCGACTTGGCCAAGTAATAGAAGGCTGAAAGAAAAGCAACCCTTGTTTTTCAGTCTTCAGCGGCGTCTGAGCTCAGCACACAGTCCCATCCTATTCCCAGCAGAGAACATGGCTAAGGCTTCTCCTTGGCTTTGCTGACTTGCTGTGCCAAATACAAACAGAGTTCCTAATGAAGTCTGAATGCAGAGTGGTCCCGGCTATTAGAGAAAGGCTTTCAAAACAGTCCTTGCTTTTACTCATTGGTGGAAGCTATTGGGATTATGAGACGCTGGAGCCCATTATGGCCTGTTGCGCAATATGTTTTCACCACAGTTTCTCCTGCAGTGCTCTCCAGTCAAACAGCATTTGCAAATCTGAGAAGCACTGCCAAACCAGCTTAATCTGTATACTGTAGTGGCACTAGGGAAAAAAGGATGTGCAAATTATGTGAAATAATACACTTTAAATAATACATGCTGGTCTAGCCCTGCATGTCTGGAAAGGCTGTTCAGGTGGAGATCCTACCTATTAATTATTGAGATGCTTTTAATTGAAGACATGATGGGGGTGGCAGATTGAATCCTTGATCAAGAAAGCATGTTGTTTGCTACTGAGCTAAGGAAAGCAATCTGCTGCATTGCCTTGAATTTTTAGGGAAACTCAAACTCACCCAAGTGGTTTGAGCCAAGGTAGCGCAGTGGTTAGAGTGCAGTACTGCAGGCTACTTCATCTGACTGCTAGCTGCAGTTCAACAGTTCAAATCTCACCAGGCTGAAGGTTGACTTTCGAGGTGGGTAAAATGAGGACCCAGATTGTTGGGAACAATATGCTGACTTTGTAAACCGCTTGGAGAGGACTGTAAAAGCACTATGAAGCGGTATATAAGTCTAAGTGCTATTGCTGTTGTTATTATGCAAACTTCACATTTCTGAAATCTATTGTTGATACATTATTTATTTGTGATCTTTTCTTTTTTCTGAGCTTTTTTCTGGCTTTCTTCCCCAATTTTATCCCTCACCACAGCAACTCTTTTGACACAGATTGAAGTGAAGAAAGTGAACGACCCAAAGTTCACCCGATGAAGTCTTTAAACTAGATGGGGACCTGAAATCTGGATGTTCTCAAGAAGGTCATCTGCAGGATGGGATCCAGTCATGTCAAATAGTCAGCGATGTGCTGATGTTGGATCCAGAACAAGCAAAAAGCTGCTTTCAATATTTGTTAACCTGGAGATGTCTCTGTCCTCAATTTGAGCCCTAGCTGCTGCTAAGCTACTTTGGCTTATCAACACGTTTGCCCGTCTTACTGCTTTCTTTTCTTTATCAAATTAGTTCTTCTTGATTCTTGAATTACCTGCACTGAGTTTGTCTGGAGCCTCAGCTTGACTGCATATGAAAGTACTTCCAAGCCCTCCTTGAGTTTCTCTCAGCCAGAGTGAATTTAGCCGTCAAGAAGCAGCCTCGATGCCAGTGGTCCCCAAAAAATATATACTTCTCCAAAACCTCATGGGCTTAAGGACCAAAGTACCTTCATCATAAGATCTGTGCAACAATGGTAGGATACTCTTGAGTCTGAAGCTCATCTTCTGCCTGAAATACTGTATGTATGCCAGTGTATGGGCCTCAGTCTTTGGCGGATGAATCCCCATATGTCTCCAAGCCATTGCCAATTTTATATGCTGGTCACATGCTGTAGCAAGTCTTTTAAAAACTTATCACCGAGCGAGCACATCTTCCTTTGTGAACATCCTCATTATCGTTTCATTGTCCGGCAAGATTCCTGGTTCATTGCCATGAATATTGACTTCATGCTTGCTTTTCTAATTGAATTACAGGCGGTTTCCTGCCTACCCTCCTGCAGCCTTGGCGGTAGCTTGAATAGAGGGGCAAAGAAAAGCTGTTTGCTAGAGCTGCAGGGATAACAGGGGCCGTGTCACATTATTGCTACAGTGATTTATTGAAAAGAGAGAGGGGACTGGGGAAAGGAAGGCACCCTTGCTCACTTTTAGCACCAGCTGCCTGCATCCTTTTTTGTGGATTTCAGTATTCTAATAAACGGGGGGCGGAAAAAAGAAGAGATTAGGTTACCAATGGATTCAGGCTCAAAAAAAGGCCTTCTTTTGCAAAACCATGCTTCTTTATGCACACTCATGTTTAACATTAGAAGGAATCTACAGTCAGGCATAAAGAGCATCGGTTTTTGGGAATAATGGTACCAGCAACAAAAGAGACCCTCCTGAAATCCATAAATAATCGGATTCTGCTGCTAGATTATTTACTGCTACCCTGCAACACATACATGCATACTTATATGCATACATACATGCACCCACATACACAAATAAATAAATGAATAGGTGTGGCTGTGCTCACATGCTTCTGCCTAGTTATCTACCATCAAGATTTGGTTCAGAGCTGAATTCAGTGTTTTAGAAATGATCCCTCTTTGACGCAACTCCGAGCTCTTCTCTCTGATGTGGAATCTAATTCAAGGCAATTCAAGGTTTGTGGCTCCTATTAGCTGGCATGGGAAAAAATGCAAAACTGCTGCTTTGTTGTTGGTTTGTTTTTTTTAACAGGAATCAAGGAACTGTTTTGAAGCAATTTTGAGGAGTAAGACTGGGAAGTACCCTCCTTCAAGTTCTTTCTTTCTTTTCCTTTCTTTTTTAAAGAAAAGTATCCACAATTTTGTTGTTTTGAACAGCACGCCATGCATTTACAAGCATAGCTGTTTTTCTTCTAAATGAATAAACCTAACCAATTTCAGACAGGTTGGCTGAGAGGTTTTCATACAAGGAAGTCTATACAAATGTAACAACATTTAAAAAAAAAAAAAAAAAAGGATTAATCAATCTCTGCTTAGTGGTCAGAGTTGCTAAATTAAGGGGAGAGAGATGCCTTAAGTAAGGGGAGAGAGGTGCCTTAAGCTTATTCTTTCCAAACGTACCATATATTCCCCAAATATCTTGGGTGCCAATTCTGAAAACTCTTGGAGAAGAAGATCACTGGTAGAAAGAACAAACCCTGTTTGGATAGAATCCGAGTTTTGATTATTGCTTTCAGATGAATAAGTGTGACACATTGATATATATTGTACGTTTTTTATGGAGACAGAATTAGTTCTATTTGCTGGGTAGACCACGATTTAACCAAAAGTTTCCATCTGAGGATTTGTTCAAAGATTATTTTAGAGCAGGTGTGTTGATTTGAAAGTTGTCTCTAAAGGCTTCCATTGATTTCTTATAATTCTGAGCAGTACAGAGCAGTTGCTGTCTTTTGATAGAAAGAACAGTAGAGTTTAGGATGGGACAATGGTAGTTCTGACCTTTTGCTGGGGGACATGGCAAGGCAGACAAGATGGCGCACCAAAACGGAGTCATGAGCCGTAGTTGATCAGTCCTGTTGATAGACTTGTGAATGTGCTCCTCTTCCTCCCTGGGATTTTATGGAGACAAAAAGAAAAAGAAAACCCAACTAAGATAGCCTTGTTGACATGTTTGTCCGGTTCCACTGCTATGGAGCATGAAATCGGTTGCAAAACTTTTCAGTTGAGATTAGGTAATTTGGTATACATTCTGCTTCATTCTGTGCAGGCATTAATTTGAACTAAAATTGTCCACCATACTACATTAGCTAACTTCAGTTCCTTCTCTCTTTACTTGTATTTCTTTATATGAGTCTAATGAGCAGATGAAACTTTTATTGGGATGAAGTTTGGAGGTTTCTTAAAAGCTGCCGCTGTTTATAAGCTCCAGGCGATCATCAAATGTTTGTCTTTCTCAGCTTTGTTGACCTAAATAGGAAGGGATGTGTATCCGAGGTGATATTTTATTGTCCGTAAATGTGCGAAGTTTCTGCACAACTAAAATAATCAGTGTGATGGCATATATGAATTAGAGAAAGGATTGATAGCGTGATAGCTGCAGGCACCAACCACCCCGTGGCACCTCTAAATCAAGCCTTACAGATTCCTAACATTAAATTAAAATATATATTTAAAACATTAGAAACCGTGGCAAACCTCATAAATGGCAACATTTTATGAGTTTGGGGTATTCTCACTTGAGCTCTTGCAGCATTTTGTATGCAAATGCTGAACTCATCCACTGTTAACTGTTAAGCTAAAATCTCACAGGAAAACAGTGGTAACATTTGTTAATCTCTGATTAACTTTTGAAAACTGATATGGAATTTGTTTAGACATTTAAATCTATATTTCACCATCCATCTCCTCTGAACATTTGTCTCGTAAAGTTAATTCCACCAAATAATAAGTATTTACATACATGAAATATGAGCAAATTAAACACATAATCCATCTGGAGTTTTGTTTCATTTTTAGATAACATGTTCCTGCATCTTCTTCAGAATGTCTCTTGAAAAGTTCAGTAAAGTTTGATTTTGATTTAGGTCAAGCCTTGTGTATTCAGCCCTTGGGTGTATTGCAAAAGGTCATTATTTGCATATTCTGTGTATTACTATGCCAGATTTATGATGTTGGTTGTCTCTACCCATATCTGTAACTATGCAACTAAGGTAATGAAAGTTCTTTCCAGTTTCACAGAGATTGCATTCACAGCAGCCTCAGTGTTTATACAATGGAGATAATTCTCATTTGGTTTGCTTTCATATAAGACTCACAGTGTTGTAGAAAACCTAATCTGATTGGAAATCCATAAAGCCAGAAATGTGCAACCCCATTACATTGCAAATGCACCATGAACAGCAATAGATTTTTCTGCAATAAATTAGTTATGGAGCAGACCATTATAACTTCCTTGATGTACATTTACAAAGGGGGCACACACCAACTTTGTGTGTGTTTATTTAAGTCATAATATGATGCCATCATCCACTTGTTAAAACCATTTGATTATTTAATTCACTCATTAATATATTTGTATCATTTTGCCTTGACTATCTTCCTCCCGCTCCTTCTGATCTTCTCATCTGTCTCCAGGACTTCCCTTCTGTCTTGGTTGCTGTATCCCAAAATTCCATTGGATGACAGACTGTCTTTGCAGCCAATTGTAACAACTAATGCCCCTACAGCAATTTCCATCAAATTCACCTCTAATGGATCCACCATCACCTACCACAGATATTATGCAGCTTCAGTACAACATCTGGTTTTGTTGCACTTTGACCACTGCACAAATATATGGATGAGTTTTCCGTCTCTGTTCCTTTCCTCTTTGGCTTGGTCAAACAGAAATGTTTTATTTACATTTCTTTGGACCTTGCCGCCAGTTTTCTTGAGTCTCTAAGTACCCCAAACCTCTCAGTAACTTCCTTTAGGTACAAGATCCCAATACAAACTTTTGGTTGGGAGCTGATAATGAAAATCCTCCATCTAAGCTTTGCTTCTTGAATGGGTTAGTTGTTATGTGCCTTCTAGAACAACAACAACAACAACAACTCACATTTGTGCTGCATTGTCCTTCTCTTTAAAAACTTTGGTTCTTCTATTGTGGCTACCACTATTTCTCTACTGTTTCTCAGAAGAATACAGCATGTGGACCATTCTAGGGAAAAGTGATCACTGTTGCCAGAAGATGGCCATCAGAAACTGCCAATTCTGAAACACTGAAGATGAGGTATGAGTATATAATGAAAACAAATCCCTTCTGTAGCCAGTAATTCACATTTTAACAAGTGAGAATATAATCAAATGGGTTCATTTCAGTTCCTTGTCCTTTATTAAGCAACTAAGACAGAATTCTTGTGCCATAGTTGTTAGCATTCCATGCCTGCTTGTGAGTCTGGCTTTAAGCAGGTGCCAATTCCTATTTGGGCAACCCTGAACAAAGTATAAACAAACTTTTACACTTTTTATAAAAAGGTGCAAAGCTGAGTTGAAAGCTCCATTAGAAAGCCAAAAGGAATCTGCTAAGGTTTCAGGTTTTAACTCTCTTTGAAGCTGAGCAAACCTGAGACTAAATTCACCTGTCACATTATCTCCACCTGGGTCACTGAAATCCTTCAACTTTTTGTTTGCAAACAGCTTAACAGCTACTGGAGAGAGTAGTTATCAGTAAGCTTATTTCAAACAAAGATTAATGTGCGATTCAGTTTAATCATAAGGAGAATCAACAAGGAGTGACCCAGCAGGTCCAGGCCAGTAAAGCAGATTGTGTGGTGATTTATGAGGCTGTGGTTAAGTGCCGCATGACGAAAGAAGTTTGAGGGGGGAGGGGGAAAGCAAACCAAAGTTAGAAAGAAAGACCAAAATGAACACTATCAAAAAGGAAGTTCACTAGTATGTATGATCAAGTGGAAAATGAAATAAAAATCAAAGGTTAAAAATTAAAGTTATCAAAATAATAAAACAAACAAAAAGACACAAACTGAACAAACACACATATTTGGACAACTGCCGTACGTAGAGTTTAACAAGGAAGTCAACAAACTGGAAGTAAATTGTCAGCCTTTGCTTTTGCTTTTCAAAGCTTTTCTTTCTTCCATTGAATTAAATAAATCCAATTTATTAGGCAAGTATAATTTGAATTGAGAGCTAGTTTGGTGTACTGGTTAAGGTATCAGGCTAGAAATGAGAAGATCATGAGTTCTAGTCCTGCCTTAGGCACAAAGTCAGCTGAGGCCAATCACTTTCTTTAAGCATTAGGAAGGAGGAAACTGCAAACTACTTCTGGAAAACTTTTCTGAGAAAATTGCAGGGACTTGTCTCCAAGATTCAAATATGATTGAACAGAACAAGAAAAAAAAAAGCATTTTTTATCAGATACATCTTTCAATTTCAGTTTTTCATTTTCTTGAATTTATTTTAGACCATTCATAGTATCCAATTGTGAACTGCTCAAAGAATGTATGAATGTTTATGCATGGTTATGCCTTCCTCCTGCTTTCTTATGTGTACATTTTACATATGGGTTGTCTTGGATGTATATATTGGAATATGTTTTTTGCTATCCCACAACATATCTTCCTGCATCTGCTGTTCTTTCATGCCCATGTTCTTTCACCTGGGCATTTTTGATCTACACGTTATTGGACTACCTTCATTTTGCAAAGTGGATTGCTTCCCGCCTTTTTCTGCACAGAGAAAAGTGCTTCTTAGTGAAACAGGCAGGAGCAATGGGTCCCAGTTTAGTTCTATTCCAACTTATTTCTGTGTAAAGAAGAGAAGGTGGATCATTGTAGTTCCTCCTTGCATCTCCATTGAGAAACTGATGTGGTCATGAGGTGGCACTTTTGAGGAAGGGAAAAGCTTTCCCTATTTATGCCGTATCCCTATCTTGGATATTACTCAGTGTAACTGCTGATGGAAGAATCCTGTTTTAGTTCCCAGGCTAAATCCCATTTTCTAGTCCAGATCTAGAGATTTGAGAAAGGGAAGACGATAAATCTGCATTAAAAGGATGAAGTGTAGACATTTATCTTTATATCTCAAAAATATAATTTCCCTTTCCATTCTTTTGCCATTTGCTGCAGACAAGGCAAAACCACGTACGACCAAAAAAACTCAGTGTTTCAACACTAAAATGGTTCATCTTGGGGCTGGTGTTGGAAACTTTTGATGTCAGAAGGCATTTGCCCTGGAAAACATTATCCCAACTCTTTGTCCTCTTTGCAGTTAATGTTGTGACAAAAATGAGAAAAAAATACCTTTCTCTTACTTGTCATTTACTTCTAGACTGAACTAAAAACAGAATTTTCACCTTAAAGAAAAGTGAATGGACAATGGAGATGAATTTATTTAAAGCAATGGAGAAACTAAAGTTCTCCAGATGTTTTCACCCCTTCAAATGTGAATTAATTTGGTTAATTGAATGTTTATACAGTAGAAGCTCACACACACTTTTACAGTGAGAAATTGATTAAAATCTGCTTGGAGCAGAAGAAAGTAAAAGGAGGGGAGGGTTGAAGGCAGAAGCCAAAAAGAGATGAATTCTTATGGAGATTGAAGATGAACAGTTGCTCTGAGATGAGAGGACAGGAAAAGCAGAAGCAACTATGGGGAGAAAAATCAATGAAAGGGAGGATAAAGTGAAAGGGAAAAGGAGAGAAGAACTAAGAAAGAAAAGAACCAGAACAAGGCCTAGTCACCACAGAAGGAAGACTGTTGGGTTTAATTTTCATCAGATATTACACCTGTATTTCTCCCTCAGCCCAGCAAATCGAGCCCCACATATCTATTTAGTTTCTTATTGCTTCCAACATGTATAAAGTTTTTATTTCACAAAATAAAACCAAACATTTTATGCACTGTTATGCTTAAATTGTTTTTATAGCTATAATAAGTATTTAGTCCCTCACATTACAGGGGGGTGGGAGAAGGATTGAGGGCACAATTAAACAAGCTAATCCTTTAATGAAGATTATATTTACATGTTAAGAGAAAAGAACATTAATTAATAAATTGTATTTGAAAAGCAGTTTGTAGAAAGGATCTTGGAACGAATAGGTCAATAGTGTAATGTGGCTGCAAAAATAGCAACCACAAGTTTAGATTGCATCAGTAGAAATACAGTTTCCAAATAATGGAGAACCAACACTACTTTGGTCCAATGATACCATCAGTACTGTGTTCAGGCAAACTGGAACATGTTTATAGAAAGGGAAGGAGGAAAACCAGGGAACTAAAATTCAAGGCCCAAGAGGATAAATTTAAAGAATTTGGAAACTTTCAATCCTGAAAAGACTGTGCATGTGAAATACGAAAGTATTTTAGATATCTAAAACGAGGTCATACAGAGGAAGATCAAAACTAACACAGAATACTGGATTTGAGCTATAGGAAGGCAGATTCCAACAGAATGGTAGTCAGGCAAAAGGAACTCTCCTAACGGAGCAGTTTGACAATGGAACCAATTATTGCTATATTTTAATCCCTGTCAAACCCGCATTGTCGGCGTCATGTGACGTATTGGGACTATTTCCCCCTTCACTAAACTGGATGTGGGCATGGCCAGCGCATGGACTGTGGACTGCAAGTTTGACAGCCCTGTTTTAAAGCATCTTTCACTCAGCTGAATGTGAGGAAGGAGTTTTGAAATCTTCCAGATCATTGTGTCCATTTCTCCTCTTTATTATATACTAGCCATTCAGAGGCCAATGTTCTTACCCAATCAGCTTCCAAACTTCTCAGAATAACAGAGCTGGAAGTGACCTTGGAGGTTTTCTAGTCCAACCCCCTGCTAAAGCAGAAAACCCTATAACATTTCAGACAAATGGTTGTCCAATCTTTTCTTTAAAAACTTCCAGTGTTGAAAGCATCCACAACTTTTGAAGGCAAGGGGCTCCACTGATTAATTGTTCTCACTGTCGGGAAATTTCTCCTTATTTCTACCGGTAGGTTGCAGAACCTAGGTAAGTTTCCATTGCTTCTTCTCCAGTCTTCAGGTACTTTGGAGAATAGGTTAAACCACTCTTCTTTGTGGCAGCCCCTTAGACAATGGAAGTCTCTCTCTCTCTCTCCCTCCCTCCCCACTCTGCCCTCTGTGTGGTCTGTACATACCTAATACTACCAGGAGTGTTTCTCCTTGATTTTAACTGTACAGGCAGAGATGAAATAGCTTTTCTGTGGAGGATGCTTTAACTGGAACTGTTGCACTGGATTTGCTAGTTTCAACGGCCCCTTCATGTAGAAGGGTTTAAATTGGGTTGCATTCATGGGATAGCTTTTCTGCAAGCTTTTCTTCCATAGGCAACAAACATCATACAATATTTGTAAGTTTGACCTCCCCTGTTCCCTTCTACTTTGAATAGAGATCTCCTTTGCTCTAGTGAATTTCACCCTGATATGTCTCAATCAATGTCTGTGGATTCAAGGTCAGCCTGCCAAGGACTGATCTCAGTAGGGGAAAACAAAAAGTCCTTTATGTATTATATAAGCCGGGCAAGATTAGCCACCCATTTGCAAGTCTGTCAAGATAACGTAGTTAATTACATTTGAGCAGCTAGATAGTGATCATCATCACTCCTAGTGGTAAGGAGCACATTCCCAGAGTGCCAACAACTTTATGTACAGAATGGACTACTGAGTAATATTATGGATGTGTCATTAGGGTGAGAAGACTCAGAAGTTTATGGAAATGAACAAACAAGTTTGGAAGTTGGTTGGGTAAGAAAACTGGCAAATAGGGGTTCTGAAATAGGCCGATTGGCTAATAAGCAACAGGTTCTGACAGGTTCTGGAGAACCAGTAGCGGAAATTTGGAACAGTTCGGAGAACCGATAGCAGACATTTTGAGTAGTTCGGAGACCCGGCAAATACCACTTCTGGCTGGCCCCAGAGTGGAGAGGGAATGGAGATTTTAGAGTATTCTTCCCCTAGGAGTGGGGTGGGAATGAAGATTTTGCAATATCCTTCCCCCAGGAGTGGGGAGGGAATGGGGATTTTGCAGTATCCTTTCCCTGGAGTGGGAGGGAAAGGAGATTTTGCAGTATCCTTCCCCTGTCATGCCCACCAAGCCACACCGTGCCCGCCAAGCCACGCCCACAGAACCGGTAGTAAAAAAATGGAATTTCACCACTGCCTCATATCTTCCAGGTATTTTGAGTCTGGCTTCCTTTCCACTGTGTACCATAATTGTACCATAAAGATGTCCAAAACATCTGGGAGACCCCAGATTGCCTGTCCTGTTACAGCAGATGAAAAGGGCTTCCTCATCTCACTTTGAAATACGGCTTCTGGTCCATGTTCTAGCCCTTTCAAAATGCTGACAAAAGACCAGTTTACTATCAAGAGAAAAATAGTAAGGCAAATGCCTCTTGTTGCATTGTCTCCACTGCAATATCACTGGGCTGCTTTATTGATACGACAGCTTTGGTTTGAGCAGATTTTAAGGTCTGACTGTATTCTTGTAAATCCAAATATTGAGACTAGCCTTTTTATTGGTGTCACAACATTGCTAACAATTAATTTTTTTTAAAAAATTAGCTTCCTGATTATTAATTCACAATTTGTTCACAATTTTCTGTCAGCTACCACTGTTCCCTCCCCTCTTCCAAGAAAGCTTACATTAAAAAAAATCAGATGAAGTTGTTGATCCCATTTTTAAAGACGCAGTTGTGGTAAATAATTGTAATATTTGTAACTGTTTAAAATGAAACTAAATTCTTCAGTTTTCTTTATTTCTTTCCTGGTCTCCTAAAGCTAAGTAGATCATATTTTCATGATTTCTCATCTTGTAAGGAGAAAACAGAGAGAAATCTGCTTTGGTATAAAGAGTGGGGTTTTTCCCCCCAGCTGTTGGCTATTTTTTGTGGTACGAACACATTTGCCACATGGAAGGTACTAGAGCGAATAAACACTGTTATATTAATATTAATCAATTAATATCAAAACCAATAGTTCCTAGTAAGCACTAGAACATTCTACAAAAGTCCATCCATACATCTTTTTATTAAATCTGCTGATTATGTAACTACTGCATATGACTTACTACTGTTTGTAGCATTCCATGCTTCTCAGATATCATATTACATCAGACAAAATGTTGTCCAAAGATAGTTGGGTCACTGTAGCTGGTGCCAGGCAGGGTCCAATAAATGGGAAAGGCTTAGTGCCAAGGAGAGATGACTATATTAGGCTAGAAGGATAAACTGTATGATCAGGTATACATCAACACTAAATTTTCAGTCTGCTAGGGATTCTTGCTCCAATGCTTCCTACGTTAAGAAATATCATTTGGGAATGATACATTCATGAAATTTACTACACATCAAACTTATAGAAGCAAATGCAATTGTTATTTCTTAGTTTATCAACCAAACATAAAGCATCAAATAATGCAAGCCTCAAATAACAATTTATTTCCTACGCATTGCATAGGAAAATGCTTTATGCTTATGAACTGATTTACTTCCTTATAGGTGCTAATACTCTTCAAGCACAGAAAAGTCTTCCAGATATATTTTAGCAAGCACTTTTAACACTTTGGAAAGAAGGGACGAAATGAGATGGAGTCCATAAAGGCATGAAAAGCCCTAGAAGATAAGATGTTTAGGCTTTGAAAGCTTTCTGGGGCAAAATCCAAGACCAGAGATTTGCCTAGTGGCTCATTTAGTAACTTGCTTGAAAAGGAATGAGTGGAGTAAAAAAACTTGGATGAAATATAATTGTTAAACTAGCACCTGTTAGCAATTCAGAGATAATCCTCCTTCAGAGACGCTGGCAGCTGGAAGGAAAAACTGATGACCTACCTAATTGTCAAGAAATGGTGCTGTAGCAGAAATCTCCAAAGGGACAAGAAGTGCTTTCATCTCCAGCAAAGCTAATTCTGAGAGAGACTGAAAGCTGCAGATTTAATAAGGGAGAAGTATGCATGGACTGCCAGTCTGAATCCAACCATTGTTAAGAACTGATGTAGCCAGTGAAGTTAGTACAGAATTTGCTAAGTCACCATGAAAATGCATAAAGGAGCAGTGAGTAACAGAGATGTTTCCCACCAACCCACCCAATATTAAAATGGCAGTGGTCTCTGTAAAGACCTACCCCCCGAGATAAGAATAATAGCAGACCTGCGCCTCTTCCGCCGGGCTGTGAAGACCTATCTATTCAAATCGGCTGGCCTCGGATAAGTCTCTCATAATCTCCTTGCTTGGGGTTTTAATAAGGGTTTTAGAATAATTTAGTATTTCTGGGTTTTAAATGTTTTAATGGGTTTTAAAGGGTA
>JANHFK010007428.1:43442-61446 GCA_036250565.1 Sibynophis collaris | reverse complement strand
CTTCCAGAGGCTAAACACAGCCCATTTCCTGAGTTCCAGTTCTGCCTGGAAGGCCTAAAAACCAGCTGGCTGGCGTGCGCATGCGCGCTGGAGCTCAGCTAGGGTAACTCTCGCGTGCCCACGGATATGGCTTCGCATGCCACTTGTGGCACGTGTGCCATAGGTTCGCCATCACGGGCATAGGGAGTAGGCAGTCTTTTGCTATATTAAACCTCTCTTTCTCGTCCACTTAGAGTCAAATATCTGAAGGACTATGTAGAGGATATGCCTGTTTGTTGTTTCACAGGAAAGGACTAGAGCTAACTGGTAAAGTTTATAAGAAAGAACCTGTAGGTAGGGCTTCTGTGGTCATGTGGCGAGCATGACTATATGCCAAGGAATACACTTTTCCCACCCAAATGGTACCTATTCATCTACTCGCGTTTGCTTGCTTTTCAACTGCTAAATTGGCAGGAGCTGGGGCATGTAACAGGAACTCATACATTGCACAGTGCTCGAGTCTCAAACCCCGGCTGTCAGCTTGCTAAATTGACAAGCTTAGCATCTTTAACTGCTGAGCCATTGTGCCCCCTTCAAACAGTTACTAATGGCTAAATCTTAATCAGAATGTCTTTTTATGTATAAAAATTTTTGCTTTCATCATTGGTGTTCTACAACTGCCCATCCCTTTATCAGTTTTCACATTCATTTGAAGCATGTGCCGCTACAGCATGTAAAGCGTAAAATCCCTTGAGGTTATTTGGGTTCAACATCCATTTCCTAAACTTTGTATAACCATTTTAATAGAGCTTTTGTCTGGAAAAGTCTCAATTACTATAAAAGTAATTCTTGGAACTCAGTTTATGTTTTAGAGCAACTTTTCCAATGCCACATTCTCTGAGGGCATTGGTGCTACAGTTCCCAATTTTTAAAAATTATGTATTCAATTCTTGAGAGAGAGAAGGGCAGTATATAAATATGAGTAATAAATATGAGTAATAAAATTTCAAACTTATCATTTCAACCAAGTGATTTTGAGTGATTTATAATCCTAAAAGTATAAAACGGTTTAAGTCCCGCGAGGGAGTCCCGCGAGGGAGAAGGGCGGGGTATAAATTGAATAAATTAAATAAATTAATTAAAACATTAAAAAAATAAATAGATACAGCAGCCAAGATAGTTAACCAACTTACAATAAAGTCAAGAAATAGGAAACTTTAACATATTCCAAGTCCCAGGCCTGTCTGTGTACATAACCACATTTTTGGAGTCTTCTGAAAGGCTAAAGGCTAGCGTAGTGATGGCGAACCTTTTCAGCACCAAGTGCCCAAACCAGAAATCATGTACATGTACGCACACCGGAGCACCGGGAACCTAAAGACCAGCTGGCCGGCGTGTGCATGCCTGTTTTTTGGCCCGTTATCAAGTCATTTTTCCAGCCATATTCCGGCCTGTATTTTGGGGGCATTTTCAGACCTGTTTTGGGGCCATTTTCTGGCATTCCGGCACCCGCGAAGACCAGCTGGCTGGCATGCATGTGCTCACCAAAAACCAGAAGAGAAGCTGGTGACGGCGCAAGTGCCCACAGAGTGGGATCTGTGTGTCAGCTCTGGCATCCATGCCATAGGTTCGTCATCATGGGGCTAGGGTCATTCTAATTTCTGAGATAAAAATATTCCATAAGGCAGAGGCTACACCAGGGAAGACCCATCTTCTAGTTCTTTTTCCCTTTGCTAAACTGGGCATGGGCATGGCCAGCACATGACGCATCCAGCTTGTGGGCCAGGAGTTTGACAGCCCTATCTTAGAGCAAGTTGAACAGGTAGAGACTCTTGGAAAAACATGTTCCAGGTCAGAAAGGCTGTTTTAATCAAAGATTAGTAAATCAAAGATTAGATTTAATCAAAGATTAGTAAACATGTGGAAGATTTGTGGTCAGATCAATTTGTCTATTTGTTAAGGCTTCACATTTCAATTTGCTTGTTTGCGTCCCTCCTTTATTATTTTTACAAATAAGACAGTGAATGTATTCAACACACCTTCCACTTCCTCTTTTCCCCACAACAACTCTGGGAGCTGAATGATTGGCCCAAAGTCAACCAGCTGGCTTTCATAACTAAGGCAGGACTTGAATCTCACAATCTCCCGCTTTCTAGCCTGATGGTCAAACGGTGCTGTTTTTCCAATTAAATATAGAAATAAAATTTGGTTAAGCAAATGCCTGAGCGGAATGCATTTAACTGACTACAATTTTTTTAAGCAAATGGTAGGTGGTAGATTTGGAGTCTCCTATAATATGTTGGGAAGACCTTTGTCCTGCCTGGCCTACAATGTAACATTGCTTCCAGCTGAATTAATTTAATATCCATCATGCTCTTTTTGCATCAGGAGATGAAAAAAGAAAATGTTCCCTATTTTATTTGATGTTTGACTGCAAGTCCACATAAATGTTGGGTTAAGAATACTGTCCACTTAGAAATCAACGTCTATTATAACATATTCTGCCCTCCATTAAGATAATGTATAATTATTTGCAAAGGATAGAATGTTGAACAATATTCTCATTCTGAGTTTCAACAAATATGTCTTCTTTCAGATTATCCATTTCATTTGCTATTGTCCTCAATGCTACTGTTTCTCCATTCCAGAGATGCCATTAGCAGCAGGGATGAGTTCTACTTACCTTCGCTACTAGTTCGCAATGGGAGCACGCGCTCACGCACGACACTTCTGCACATGCGCATTTGTGATGATGTCCAGGCGTGTGGGCGGAGCCTCCCGCCGCTGTTACTACCAGTTCTAAGAACCGGACAGAACCAGTAGGAACCCATTACTGATTGGCAGTCACTGTATATATCCTCTACCTTCTTTAAGTTATTTTGATGGGCATTTGTGTGTCTGTGTTTGTGTGTGTTATTCAAATGCAACTGTTAACTGTGGATTCACATTGTGGGGTAGGCTGGACAACAGAAAAGTAATAATGTTTTTCATATCTGAAACAATACATGTGGCTGTCTAAAATAGGGTATAGATAAACACTATTCAGTTCAGGGCTTAAAATTACTTACCATAGCTTTTATCACCAATTACCGTATTATCCTTGTTATAGGATGGAGAATTGTGGGACTTGGACTAAGCAAAAGAACTGCTGGGCTCAGATTTGCCACCTCCTAAAGTAGTTTTGTCATTTAAATAATGGGCCCCAGACTACCACTGTATGACTTAAAAAAGGAGAGATTAAAGGTGGCCCCACTTGATGTATTTCTCATTCAAAATGGATATGCTCTGATTTGTGTCACCTTGAACACACAAATGTGAGCTGCAAACTAGTTTACAAGATTTCATAATGCAGGTAGCATACTGATCAAAAGAGTAAGTTCATATTTCCATAGATTGATATTGTCTGAAATTGTTTTATATTGAATCTGCCTTTCAGCAATATTGTACATGTATGTAAAGTTAGTAACTTGTTTTCAGAAAACCCTACATCAATCTTCCACATGGGTCTTCATATGGCTTATGCATCTGCCCTCAATTATTATGGTGTGCCACCCATGGCAATAACTGATACTCACTGGGGCTCTATGCAGAGAGCAAAGAGACTTGCTTTTCTATTTACTTCTCAAAAAGGCTGTAATGACATGAATTTACACGTGGAGAAGTCTCACAGATAAAAGACCTTTTTCACGCAGGAGATAATAGCAACATTTGGGAAGAGGTAAATGTTTGGCAACTTTACCGAGAAGCTCTTTTCCTTGCCCCATGTAAGTACATTCTCTACTGCCAATTATGGTGTCTTTTAAAAAAATTATTATTGAGAAGACAAAAGAGAGTTTCCCAAACATTTGATAAGCCACAATTCCTCAAATTTTTATTTTATTTGAAAGATCACAAGTTGTGGCAGCGTACAGTAATGTAAGTCAGCTCTGTGTGCCAGATTTCACTTTATCCTTCAAATGCACTGGCTCTGGGAATGGTGCAAATAAGCAAATCGATTTATGTGCAAAGAGTCATCCAGAACACATTAGGCATTTCTTTAAATAAGTGCAATACTTTTTTCCCCCAAGTTCAGCATGTTTTATCTTCTGCATATATATCAAAAACATTAGCTAAATGTCCATACGATTCCCACCCTCAAATCACAAGTAAATAAATGTTCTTACCCATAAAGAATGCTATTGATTGAATGAAAGGCTGTGAAATTGTGATTTTTTTTCAAAATAATTTAAAAGTTTGATTATAGAATGGCACATAATATGGGCCTTTTTCACTCTCCAAATATCCAAGTATTCCAAATAACAGAGAAAGGAGGATATAGAGATAGCTCTCATTTAATGAGAGCATTCAAAGTTATGTTGTTACTGAACGAGTGGAACTTACAACTAGTGTTAGAAGTTCCAGTTGTCCCAGCACTCCCACAGTTACATGATCCTTTGGGAACCAGCTCACACAATGATTGCAGGATCCTGTGGCCAGGTGATCGCCATTTGCAATCTTTCCTGCTAGCTTTCAACAAAGCAACACTGGCAGAGAAAATTGCAAGTTGTTCTAGTAAGATGCTCACACTTTCTCCCTCCGGGAAACAGTCGCCATAGCCCTGCTATGCTCATGCCACACCAGCCACCCATGTGCTCTCTCCCACCCAACAGTAGCCACTACTGGCCCCACACCATGCCTTAGAGGCCACCCATGCACCTTCCCCGACACAACAGCAGCCACCTCTGGATTCTCTGCACCTTGCCATAACTTGTGGGCCCACTGCATTTTTCCTTTACCTGACAGCAGCCACCCCCAGGTTCACCATGCCAGCAATACATGCACTCTCCTTTGCCTGGCAGTAGCCACTTACCCACCTGCCTGTTTGCAAGCCAGCTGGGACTTGCATCTTATTGGAACCTCTGTATTTTAAGCAGATCCACTCGCTTGGACTCTTGTCTGTAAATTGTAAATACAGCAAAGATTAAGACAACGTGTCTTCAAAGAGTCTTCACCAGAAGGATGCAATGTTGTTGGCCACCTTCCCACTGGAAGTTTCATCACTGGGGAAGTTGAAAGGGTAAAACAATACCATTAATCCCACCCTTGATGGAAGAGCAACAAAACAGAAAATTCATGCTGATCAATGCCATCCAAACTACAGAAGCATAATAAAGGTAGTCCTCAATTTGCAACAGTTCATTTAGTAACAGTTTGAAGTTAGAACGGCACTGAAAAAAGTGACTGATGACCCTTTTTCACACATACAACCATTGCAGCATCCCCGTGGTCATGTGATCAAAACTCGGAGGCTTGACAAGTGGTTCATATTTAAGACGGTGGCAGTGTCCCAGGGTCATGTGATCAACTTTGGCAACCTTCTGACAAGCAGAGTCAATGCGGAAGCCAGGTTCATTTAAAACTGTGTTACTAACTTAACAACTGCAGTGATTCACTTAACACTGTGGCAAAAGATGGTAAATGATGGTAAAAACACTGTGGTAAAATGGGGCAAAGCTCAATTAATAACTCTCTCACTTTGCAACATAAATTTTGGGCCTAATCGTGATTGTATGTTGAGGAACGCATGTATTGCAAATATGATGGTGTAATGTGTAAGCAAAATACAGTGAGAGAAGGCTGGGATTCTTCCACGTTTTTATGGTGATCTGGAGGACAAGATAGTTCTTCTTTTAAACCTAAGAGCTTTAATTCTATAAAAGACAGTATTGCCTAGCAGTCACAATAGCAGATGAATCTTTTCGGAATATTTGTCTTTATTTCTATTAAGAGAATGAGAAGCACAGATATGTAATGCTTTTACATATGATTGATTCTTATGAATTTAAAAAACACTTTTTTTTACAGGCTTGACCTTATTCAGTTAATGGAAAATAAACCAAACTAATTTAAGATGACCAAGGCCAGATAGAATGGATTATAGCTATTTCCTTTCATATTTCTGAAATCACAGGAGGAGTAGGAATCACAAGGTCTTCCCATGATATTAACCCTGAGAAACCATCATTGTTTATGGCAGCTTCACCCAATTTGATGCCTTCCCCATGTGCTTGGAGTACAACTCCCCAAATTTCCATTTATTAGGGTTGTTTTTTTAAAAAAACCCTGTAATTTTGGTTTTATATGTTGTTAGCTGCCCAGAGTTCATTAAGGTTGGTAATCATATAAATGTTCCAAAATAAAATAAAATAAATAAGCAAGCAATCAAATAAATAAATACATACATACATGGGGAGAAGGTTTCCGTTAGGGTTAGGAGAAGGTATTTATTTTCCTTCTGAGCATTCCAGAAGAAAATCTATAATCTTATATTACAAGCTTTCAGAATGACATAACTACACTAATCTTGAAATATACTTCATTCATTACTCTCCCATTAGCATCAGGGAAGGAAGGAAGGAAGGAAGGAAGGAAGGAAGGAAGGAAGGAAAGAAGGAAGGAAGGAAGGAAGGAAGGAAGGAAGGAAGGAAGGAAGGAAGGAAGGACCTTCTAATCCCAGAATCCTTTTACAGGCTGTTCTACCAATAAAAAAAATCCATTTCCCCTATTTTTTATAGATGCCTGCAGTCTGTCTGTCTGTCTGGTAGGTGAGTTATACTTTTTCAACTGTTGAAATGTATACAGCACTACAGAAATAAATGAAATTTTAATTAATGTCACACATTTGAGAAAACAAAAAAGAATGCCAGAATATTAAGCAAAAAAGTCAGCTGGCAAGATGGAGAAGTCAAAGGGTTCTGTGTTTGGAATTACAGACAGCAAAGTCAAATCTGTATCTTTTTTTTCCCTTCCATGTTTTTATGTTAATCTGTTTAGGCTCAATAAATGAAGCAAATTAATTAATTAAGGAACGTTTATATGATTACCAACTTTAATCAAATAACACATAACATTTATGTGCTCCACAAGGGAAAAAAGGTGTCATTATTATTTTATTTTTTTATTCATTACATTTATTGGCCGCCCATCTGACCATAGGGTAACTCTGGGCGGCTTACAGTTTTAAACTCTTCATTGAATATATACCATATATTTAGGAATTCTATAGCACAGTAAACAAGCTTAATTTTCAGACCTGAGCAAAAGAAATGGGAGTGCAATAATCTGCAATATAAGAATTGCATCATCTAGAACTCTGGTACATTTGTATTGCCAGAACAAAAACATACTTCCTTTTTACTTATCTCTTTTTATGACTAGAGTATGTCTCTGAAATTGGGGTGAGTAGATGAGAGGAATTTGCAGTGGGAGGATTCTAATGAACCCATCCTTGGCTTAATAAACTCCTGGTTACTGATGAAAAAAATCTTAAAAATCAGGCAAATGCAGGCACCTAAGTCACGGAGAGCTTTAAACCACAATGTTCGAATCAGTCAGGAATTTAGCTGGTATGATTTTCTCAGAAGAACCTCCTTTCCTTTTTTTTATTTAGATGTTCTACTTTATGCCAATTGCAGTTACCAATCTTCAAGGAAGCTACCTATACAGAAGCCTTATAGAAACAGTAATGCAACAGGGCCCTCCTGTTGAGTTTTCTGATGTTAGAAAACAAGAACAGCAATGTTTGGGCTTGATGCTTCCTTTTCCCTCTCTTAATTTTGTGTTCTCTGTGTATTTGCTTGCAATAACTCATGGTGTTTTGCTTTTTCTCTGTGTAGAACTATTCACACAAGCCACCTTGCTAGCTCTATTCCTTCACCTCATAGAGCCATGTTCACAAATGCCACTGTCACACTTCCCCTGTTCTGTTTCTTCTTTCCATGGTTGCAGAGAGTCATTTACTGACTAAGAGGGTAACTGTTGCAAATTGTGGAAATCCACAATGATAAGAAGTCAGATGACTGACCCTAGTATGATCTATTTTGCTTTTTCTTACTATCAGCTGCTTCAATCTTAACTGATTCTAAATGGCATGTAAAATAGTTTAAAAGAATAGGCTTACATGTTTATATAGCGATATAATTTTTTGCATGTTTTAATAATAATCTGAGGGACAAGGCAGTTATTCTTTTGAGTCTAACAACTTTAACACTATAAAGGACAACAGTAGCAACGTAAGACATATTGTTTTAGCATCAGCATCTGTTCTATTATATACATATATGTGCACACTTTCTAATAGGTCAAAAATTTGGGCCTATTGTACAATTTTGTGGAATTGCCATAGCTGGAGAGGCTAAGTAAACTGAGATAAGGATTTTAGAAACAGGGGATTAGGCTACAGACACAGACCAAGACTTTAAGTAAAGGTAACTGTAAATAACACTACAGTGCAATACTTACATGTTCTTATTTCAGTGCAATGCTAAGTTACATGTTGAAATGGATTGGAAGAAAATTCAGGGTAGACAAAAGAAAGTGCTTCTTCTCACAACGTTTATCCATATATATAATACCGATACTATGCAAGAGGCAATCTGTATGCTTGGATTCACACACTAAATCATAACACACTATATTTGGTTGACTTGGTATCTTATAAGGATCCAACTTCTGAAGCTTATAGACTCTGGCTTATGGCTTAGTGTGCTATATGAATGTTAGCAATTCCAGTTTTTCAGTTAAATAACTCTTATCCCTCCATTAAAGAGGTTACCATTTTCGTACTGCTCTACTGGGTGAATAGGAACTCCATTGCCTTCTGCACTTTAGCCTTACTGCAAAAAAAAAAAATATCTGCAAAGGATTCCCTAACCCTCAGAGCCTCTAGCTTGAATCCCTACTCAGGTTTCCTCAGGAGATTTGCACAACTACCATTGCTGTACACCTGTCTTGGTCAGCTGTAAGAGAGGCCTGGTTTTGATTCCCTGGGGATTACTAAGAATGCTTCCACTGACAGACACCACATTTCAACAGCATTTAGCACAACATGATGCAAAAATGTGGGAATGTAATATGTGAAAGGGAGAACAGTCACGCACTTCTGACCATAGAAGACAAAGAAAAAGATCAGGTGGACAATGGAAAAAGTCATGAGGTAGACACAAAGATTTGGATTAATAAATTAAAATTACACTATTACATAGATCTATCTTAGTTCTAAGATTAATGGCCTGGTGTCTGCAGGAGACCTTTTCAGGGTTTTGCAGTCTGCCTTATTTACAGTGCTGAGTGATAGGGAAGTGCAAACAGCAGCTGAAGAAAAACTAAGAGGTGGCTGCACTGAATGAACTTTATATCTGTTCCTTATGAGTATCAGGAACATTGAGATAGGAGAGACATCTTGCTAAGTTAAATCCTGCCAATAAATCAGAATTGAGGAGTTGGCAAAATGTCATTTGAAAAATCTTTCTTCAACACTGGGCTCCAGCAAGCTTTTCTTGGTATAATATAATGGTATAATATAATGGTGTCTCTATCTGGAAGATAGTGCCCTGATAACCTGACCAAGAATATCACACTTTGATTCCAACTGATTTCAATATCTGCTAGTTCACAGAGTGATTAACATGACTAGATTATGCCATCCAAGGACTATCTTCTTTGCTTGTTACCAGCAACTTTACAGGCATGGGGAAAGTATACAAAACAATGCCCTAAGTCCGATCTGAGGGTATATATGTTAAATCCCTTTCTCTCTTTCCCTCTCTCTCATCAAGGCATACCTTTCACAGGAGAATAGTAACTTATGAAAGTATATAATATACCAGTATCCAACATATAACTTTGGTTAAAAATTAGAAAGAAACTGGGATTGCTTCTGGAGTCAAAAAATAGAGTAATAACGTATTTCCTTATAATCCAAATTATGCATGCTTGTTTTAACCTAAAATATGCTTAATCCTCTTTGCTATTAAATCCTATGAAGAACATTTTATTTTGTGGTAACTGAAACTGAACACAAATTGTACAAGGAAGATAAGAAAAATATTCCTAATATCCTCCAGTCTCTGACCTTAGATGGCAGGAGGTAAAATCGGTCTCTTTTTTTCTTCCCAAGCCTGGCTAATTCAGCATGAAACACTATGAGACAAGAATTTATTGTTCAATTTGCAGCCTGGTGATTGAAGAGCAACTGTATTCATTTCAGGAGCAAGCTCTAATTTTAGAGCACAGCTGAATGTGCTGATGAGAACAACAGGCAAGTACTGGAGAACTTAAATGTACCATTCTGGAAAGCAAATTGAGCTATAGCATCTCCATCTGGGACTATAATAAAGACCAGGCCTTTCCTTATTCTGATATTCCAGCTAGATTTGTTGTAATGATTGTGAAAATATTCTGGGTTGCTGACAGTACCCTGACAATATTTTTTTAAAAATGGGAAGTAGGTTTATATTGCCCTCCTCCTTCTCTGAAAGTTGTCCTCCAGGAAATTGTTTTTCTCAGAGAAAAACTCAGGGCCCTAAGTCTACTGCCTGAGATCAAGAATAAGTTATTTCCAAACACATACACTTGCAAGTGTGTCTTAAACTCTATTTTTTTTCAACCTTGCATCTTTCAAATGTGTGGACTTCAATTCTCAGAATTCAGCAGCATGCAGAATTCTAGGAGTTGAACTCCACACATCTTAAACTTGTCAAAGTTTAACTTGTCAGAGACTGAACTGGCTCTCTAAACGGCAGCAGGAACTTAGTGAGTTCAAGGCAGAATGGTAGCCATAGCTCCGTCGTCCAATAGTGATCACATGACCCTAAGATGCTGCAACTTATGTAAATGCAGGCTGGTTGCCTGAATTTTGATCAGAACACTATAGGGATGCTACAATGGTTGTAAGTGTGGGACCAAATGTTAGTCACTTTTTTCAGTGCCACCGTAATTTCAAACAATTGCTAAAAGAATGATTGAGGATTACCTGTAGTGCTAAATGAGTAATTACATCAGGACTGGTCCCCCCTGCCTTGAAAGAGGTGATGATGCAACTCCTAGTGGATATCCCTGGATGAAATACTTCGCATCCATTTTCGATCATAAATATCCCTTTCTTGGACAAAGTCCTTGAAAAAGTGGTGAAAGTTATCAGCTTTACATTTTTGGGAGGATATGGATTATCTGGACTCATTCAAAGCAGTTTACAGGCTTGGTTTTGGCACCAACACTGCACCTTACCCTGCCAGGTGACAATTTCCCTCAGTGCACTATTGATGTTGATGGCCCATAGTATTTTCTACAGTAAAAGCATGTTTTAACTTGTTGGCTTTTGGTCTTAATCTGTTTGCTGCAGTTTTTCTTTAGTACTAAGTATAAAAGTGTAAAAAAGTTCTGAGGAAGAGTGTATGAATCATAATTGATTATGCATTTGTTCTCTTTGCTACTGAGTACTGACAATATAAATTACAGGGAATTTTGTGTTTCCAGGGGTAGGCAAATTTCCTGGGTCTTCTTTTATTTTGCCACATAAAAATATAATTGTTTCTGATATGAAAAAAGGCCAAATCTGTAAACAACGTTTAAAAAGAGATATTTCTCATTCACTGCAAAATTAGCTTTAAACGAGAGAATATTGATTTATAAAAACATTTTCCCAATATATAATACTTTATAGTATACTCATTGGAAATATTTTCTACCAAGAGCTCTCCTGGTCTGGAGGTAATAGAGTAAAAGGGATTTTGTTTGTGAGTGGTCAAAAAACTAGAGTACGCCTCCCTCTCTCCTCACATTTTTTTTTCAATTGCTTCACCTCAGGGCAAATGGCTGCTCCAAGCTCAAGAAAAGCTAGGCTACCACATTTGGGTTCAAATCTCATGATCTTTTGTACCATAGCTTTTGGCTTTATTGGTAAGGATGGTGTCTGAACTCTGTTCTGAAAGTTTGTTTTGCTTTGTAAAACCATGATAGGGAAGGGATAAAATGGCATGCAAAAGCCTTCTGGGTATTGGAGCTCCGCTTATTCCAGGGAAATTTGCTTGACTGACTTTCCTGCATCATTCAATTTACATTTATTTAATTTCTGTCTGATGGTGTTTGTTGTATAATAGCATATTGTTGGTTTTTATAATTTACTGATTAGAATATTGATGTGATTTTTAAATAACTTACTAAGCTGTTCTGATCATGTTTCAGAACAAATGTACAGACTTGGTTAATAAAATGTGCAGTTTATTTTCCAGATTAATTGCTAACTTATATACGGTTTAATAAGACCACAAGATTGGAAGCCAAATAATTGAAAAAAAGCAACATAGAACATTAACCCTGTTATCTTTATTTATCAAACAATATAACTTGAGAGCAGCAAAGAAAGCACAGTTCAAGGATACAATACTATATAGATACATTTCCCTGATACGATCCCAACAATTCAATGGTATTTACTTTTGATTAGATATACATAGCATAACTCTAGATCAGGGATGTCAAACTTGATTTCATTGAGGGCCGCATCAGGGTTGTTTGACTTCGAGGGCGGGGTGGGCGTGGCCAGTTCATCACTCATGTTGGGGGCGCTTGTTGTAGCCTGAGCGCTCTGCCAGAGAAAACAGGCTCCCAAGCTCTGTTTCCAGTTGTGACAGCCTCCTGAAATCCTCTGCCAGCAAAAACGGAATTTGGGAAGGCTGGCAGAGGGATCACAGGCCAGTCCTTTGCTGTTCCCAGGGTGGCCCCACCGGCCTGATGTAAGCACCCTGTGGGCCGGATCCGGCCCATGGGCCTTGAGTTTCACACCCCTGCTCTAGATGAATTAGGAGAATCCCAAGTTAAATCATACTTCAACATTTACTGGACTTATTTGGCAAACCATGCACATTACATTTTTTCCCTGCCCCTATTTGCAATTAAGAGAATATTGTAAGTCTGATTGCTTCAGTAACATTACAAGTTTAATTGCTTCAGTATGTGAAGGGATATGACTTATTGAAATACTGCATCCATCCATCCAGTACTGTAAACCATACATCAACCTTCCCCAATCTGATTGATCCTGTTGATTAATAATTCTGAAACTAAGATTTTAGCACATCTAGAAAATAGCAGATTGGCAAAAACTGCTACAAAAACTAGGTAGAAATTTCTAACATTTATCTCAATAGAACTTACTTTTGAATGGATATGCAAAGGATTGCCTTTAAACAGTTATTCTTATTAGGATATGAACAAATTAATTGTACAAATGACTGAGTAACATGCTTCAGAGGATAGAATGTTATTCAGTCATTTGTACTGAAGAACCATACAAAAGCATACCTGTCATGGACACAAAATTCTGGAGATGTTTCTAATTTTAAACTCTGAGATTGTGAAACATGTACATTTACCTAACCCTGCCACCACACATCTCTATTCCAAGAACACAAAGGTCAATATTAATTGGACTCTATCAAAATGAAGTTGTTGTGATCTTCTAATTAACTTAGTTGTTCATGCTATCCAATTATGGAGAAAAATGAGAGAGTTACAACTGAAGACAGACTGAATAAACAATGTTCCCCTTAATTTTATGACTACATGGATAAAAAGGGTGCCTCTACCTTAATTGAAAAAAAATGGAAATTACCGATTCTTGCTATATATGAATATGTAAACAACTATCCTTAAAAATTAAGCAATCATGTTTAAGAATTGATCAGTAATATTTATTCAACACATTTGTATGCTGCAAGAATCAAAAACCACCCTCAACAGTGTTCCTGAAAATACAATATAAAATAAATAAATTTCAAAATTACTACTCTGGAACTCTCCTATCCAATTGTGAAATTTGTGACCAAAAGGTACAGAAGATGCTTATATAAATTATATAAATAAGCAGAAGAAAGGGGGAAAGGACACATGCTTATTGCTAACAGTTTTCTGTTTAGATTCCCAAATAACTCAGTCATTATTTAGAACAATTACTATAGGTAAACTGCATTCATACATAAATAGCAGATATACTTTTTGTTCCACTAGATGGCACCATAATTGCCTTTTAAATACTGGCCTGATTTAAACTATGGACAAACACAAAATCCAAAACCTATAAAGATTAAAACTGCTTGAAATATAGAATCCCATCCTCAGAAAGATACCATCCCATCTACAGAAGTTGAATGGATTGGCAATTAAATATTACTTCAGCACAATTAGGTGAGCATTCTCCACTGTAGCTAAGGATAGAAGGCTAATTTGTGGGGGGGGGAATAGAGCAGCTACTGGTAATACCATAGGTCTGCCCTCCAATACTTCATCACTACTAGATATTCTCCCATAGTTGACTCACTCTGCTTCAGGGTAGGGCTCACCCTAACATAATCTCTTGTGTTTGGATCACATTAAACTTTAGAGTTACTAGTGTGCTAAAAATGATTTCCATGAACACTGCCATGTTGCATGTAGCAAGTAAATTCAAGAAAAAAAAATCAGATATGTATGGCACCATCTGCTGTCTGAATTGAAAAAAAATCTGATCTCCCACATCCATCTCACTCATGTGTTACTCATACTGCTTGTTGGTAAAATATCATTTCTTTATAGTGTGCTGGATGAATATAATTTTGGAATTGTTTTTTCTGGAAAATGCATTAAGAAAACAAGGTAGCTATATAGGATTTTTGCTTTTTTTTTTTCTTCCAATGCATCATGTCTTTGGAGCAGCTCAAGCAGGAGATGAAGAGTTTTTTCTTCTCTTCAATTTAGATATAAGATGTAAAACTGAATCACACTGATACATATTACAATGTAGCCACAGGACCTACCTCTGCTTTTAGGAACACATTTTTATGATTTTTTGAATGATCAATTTTAGGGGTGTCAAACTCGATTTCATTGAGGGCCACATCAGGGTTGCTTGACCTCGGGGGGCAGAGGGTGGGCGTAGCCAGCTCGATGTCACTCATCAAGGCTGTTTTCAGATGCAACAGCCTCCTGCAGTTCTCTGCCAGCAAAAATGGAACTCCTTTTTCGCTGACAGAAGCACCATGGGTTGGTCCTTCAGTGTTTCCAGAGTGTGCCTGAGGGCCAGATCTAACCAGCCGCAGGCCAGATCTGGCCCCTGGGCCTTGAGTTTGACACCCATGATCTACTTGGACAATTCAGGCATATGAGCCATGGTGGCTCACTGGTTAGAATGCAGTACTGCAGGCTACTTCTGCTGTTGGCAGTTCAATTCTCACCAGCTCAAGGTTGACTCAAGCCTTCCATCCTTCCGAAGTCGGTAAAATGAGGACCCAGATTTTTGGGGCAATATGTTGACTCTGTAAACTGCTTAGAGAGGGCTTTAAACCACTATGAAGCAGTATATAAGCCTAAGTGCTATCGGTATTGCTGTAACAAATAAAATAACCGTAATTTACTCAGCTAAAAATGCAAATGGAAAAAAGGGGCTATGATTATATATCAAATTAACGATAGCAAGTATAAAAACTAGGGTTAAAATTGACAATAAAGATATTGAAGGATAAACTATCTGCCCATTAGAATCAACTATACAGGTAGTCCTTGACTTACAATTCATTTAGTGACCGTTTAAAGTTACAAAAGCACTGAAAAAAGTGACTTAAGACAGTTTTTTCACACTTATGACCATTGCAGCATCCCCATGGTCACACACTCAAAATTTGGATGCTTGGCAACTGACTCACATTTTTGTCAGTCACAGTCATGTGATCACCTTTTGCAACCTTCAGACAAGCAAAGTCAATAGAGAAGCCAGACTCATTAAATCGTTACTAATTTAACACCTCAAATGCTTTACTTAACAACTGTGGCAAGAAAGATTGTAAAATGGGGCAAAACTCACTTAAATGTCTTACTTAACAGAAGAAATTTTGGGCTCAATTGTGGGTCGTAAGTAGAGGACTACCTGTACAGGAACTAATAGTCAAGACACTGCAGACTAGCATTTGGTAGTAATCACAAATGCCTTTGGGGGGAAAATGCAAATTGTGTTCTCACACCTCCTTTTAATGTAATTTAATATACATTGTCACCTCCTCTACAAATCAAAACACCAAACTTAACACAATTGAACAATGAAACTTTGGGAAAGGTGGATGCCTTGTAACAGAAAAACTAAAAGATTCTTCACACCTGTGGAATCTGTCTGCACCTCTGCTTTGTCTGGGAAACCCTGCTCTAGCAAAAACACTCAAATTAGCTTATTATGTATCTTGTGGCAATAAAATCGCCTTCATATTTTGTGATGTGAGTTTTCTGGGCTTTAGGAAATCAATGCAGAGATAATACAGTAACCGGATTTTGGGGGGGACGGGGACAGGGGAAATCCACTTTTACAGAGAACAGAGTGCTTTTCTCTTAAAAACAAACACCACGTTTTCCATAAAATTTAGATCTCAATAAAGATCGCAGCAACAATGGGGAACACACTGCTTTCCACTCGAGAACAGTCCCGTCATCCGCACACAAAAAAAAGAAGACAAAAACCCCTCGTGAACCTTTTCCCAGCAAGCGACCTTTCCTGAGGTTATAGCAACTTCTTATTCGCAGCTCCTTTCATAGCACCAGCTGGGTACCGAGCTTATCTGGATGCCTACCACGGGCACGGAGACAGGGAAAAGGGCAACGTTTGCCGGGCTTAAGGAAACCTTTTTTCCCCTCCTTTCCATTCCTATTCGCAATGCATCACGGGCTTTATGCAAACGAAGCTCCTCCTAAGACCCCTGTGCGTCGAGCCCGTTTTCGCCGCGATTTCCTCTCAGCTTCGCTAAATTCGCTTGAGGGCCTATTTTTGCTAGGAAACGGCAACCACCCCGTCGACTCCATTTGCTTTTTTCTTTTCTTTTTCTTTCTTTTTTTTTACCCACGACCTCGGGTCAATTTGAGACTGAACGTCACTGTCTTCCGTGAAGCTTGCAAAACCAAAATACAAAAGGTGTTGGCGGCTATTGTTGCGATAGGACGATAGGAGCCCGCTTCACTCAAAAAGGCCCTGAGATTTGCATCCGAGCGAAACAGGTCGCGTTACCATGACTACTGTATCTCCATGAAGGCCTCTCCTGCCCCGTCATGCCAAACCGTGAACCGTCTTCCCTGTTTCAAGATGGCCGCCCCGCCAGCCTCCGTTCTAACTGCCGGGGATCCCGCCCTCCGGCTCACTGACGCGGCTGACAAGAGAGAAAGAGAAATGTCGCCCGGCCTATGGGAGTGGCGTCTACATCTTCGCCAGGATTGGCTCTCCGGTTTCTAACGGGGGAATGATGAGGGGCCCGCGTTGCTATAGGCTGCGTCGAGGCTGCACCGTTCCCCGCTACCCGGAGTAACGGTTGGACGAAGGAGTGAGGGAGCCGCTTTGTGCGATTGGCTACGCCGCTGTCACTCCTCCACCCTCCCCCGTCAGTGCTGGTGGTGCGCGCTCGGTTTCTGGGCCTGAGGCGGGACTGCTGGTCAGGCCGCGCGAGGAAGGGTCCGCATTATCTTCGCGGCAGGGGACGGAGGAGGTGGAGGAGGGAGCTCGCGCGGAGACGCCGCGAGGTAATGCCGGGACCCAGGAGGGAACTGGCGCGGCGCTGAAAGAACGAGGCTAGCGGGGAGAGAGATGCGCTGGCCTTGCAGGTCCGCGCCTCCAGTTGCTGCCTCCGACACTGTGTGCAGCCGCAGCTTAGGTGGGTGAATCTGGTGAGCTTCGAGCTGAGCAGCCGGGAGAGGAGGGAAGCTTCCATTCACGGCCCCCTTTTTCTTCGAAAGGCCCGAGTAGGGGGAAGCGAGTGACATTCCTCGGCTGCCGCTTCCCGCCCCCGGAATTTAAGGAAAGGGGACGACAGGAGGATGACCCGCAAAATGGGGGAGTGAAATGTATGCTCGGTTTTATTCTATAAAGCCCAGTTGGAGGGCTGCGAAATGAGTAGTTTTCCGGATTCCTTGGGGAGATTTATCTAAGTAGCTAAATACGGTATGCCGTATTTCTTCTACGAAGCACTTTTTTATTTTTTTTATATAATTTTTGGGGGATCTAGAAAGCCAGGCTGTAAATTCTTGTTCTAACTGTCTCGTCTAAATCTTGCAAAGGCATTGCGACTTCAAGGAAAGAAATGATAAATTAATAATTTTAACAATCATCTTAACTGGGAGGGGAAAGTAAAATGTATGGCTCAAAGCACTAGGAATTCCTTCCTTCATCATTTTGCAAGTTAAAGCTGTAGCAAATGGGTGC
>JANHFK010007428.1:25060-39525 GCA_036250565.1 Sibynophis collaris | reverse complement strand
GTGCAACAAGGAAGGTTTGAGTATGATCGAGAAACATTTTGTATTATATCTAACATGTTATATAATATATGTAGCATATAAAATGGGCTGTATAGTAATGTATAGTAGAGATTTACAGCAACCAAGATTAAAAGGATAAAAGATGATTCAGGGCATGTGTGGACATACATGTACAGTGGTTAAGAATATATTTTATATTGATTAATAATTAAAATCAGGCTTGCCTTTCTACAGGAT
Organism: Sibynophis collaris; assembly: GCA_036250565.1. NCBI lineage: Eukaryota > Metazoa > Chordata > Lepidosauria > Squamata > Sibynophiidae > Sibynophis > Sibynophis collaris. The sequence continues at coordinate 39,288 of JANHFK010007428.1, read as the reverse complement.
CACTTGCCAATTGCAGGGGATAGCTATACAAACCCCAGGAAAGATGCAGCTGCTCTAAGGTGTTCCAAAACACATTTTGGCTTTGAAATATGGTTTTCTGCACAGTCTAACACATTGTAAGAGAGGACAGAGTTTCCAACTTGCTAGTAATAGATTTAGAGCCAAAGTGGTTAAGTGCCAGCATTTCACTAGTAATGCCAGGCAGATGGGTTGAGGAAGTTTTGTCCTCAGTTGACTCAGCTGCACTTCTTACTATTTTGGTGTTGCTGAGTTCTGTACTGGCTAGATGAATTGTTACATTTTACAATATTCAGTTTTTATAGGTGATAAATGCATGCATTCAAAATAGCCAGGATAAATGCTGATTCTTTAAATGTGCAGAACTATGCTGCATTATAGTGTAAAACTAAAACCCTAACAAGCACTCAGATTTACTCGTGCAAGGCTGTAATCCGAAGGCTATAACCTAAGGGAAAAAGTCAAAATAGACTTAATTCTAAATAAGCATGAAGAATCCAATTGATAATATGTTTACCTTATTGTATGTCACTTTGATTGGTTAATTAGGAAAGTAGATTAGAATAAAAGAGAAAGGTAGAAAACTTTTTGGTTAATGTTAGGGTCATACTAATTATAGTGTTGAAGGAAGTGATAGACAAAACTTCAGTTATGCAGTTCGAGGCGTTCTTAATAAGTACAGAATAGTATTATATTGTTTCAACATGCTGAAAAGAAATAATTAAGAAAAAAGAAAATTGTGCGCTCTGGCTCCTAAATTCAAAGGTAATTAACCTCCAGACTGTTTCTAATATTTAACAAAATATACCCAAGAGACAAATCCTTGAACTTTAAAACTTGCACACTTTATTATTTCATTTTGGCTAGTCCTAATAAATGTATTACCCAATTTGGAGATTTTGGATTTTTTTTTAACCCACGAAGTTGATTGATGTCACCACATAAGAACATAAGAAGTCCACTTCTGCATTATCTGTTGTTAAAAATGTTGCACCTCCCTCCCCTTCGTACTTCCTTTAATGAATGCTTAAATTTTCTTAGTATTCCCCCCTCTCCCCAATATTTTCTATAGATGATTCTTGCTAAAATCAGATTTTCCTTTTTTTGATACTTGGTAGTATTTTTTATTCCTTTGAAAGATCCAAATCCCATAGAAGGATCAAAGGCCATCTTCCAGATAGTTTTCCTCATAGTTTAAACTTTGAAGTTTGGATCTTAGTGATAGAAACAGAGAACAATCTATAAAAAGACGGTCTTGAAGGTACATAACTTAGAGTTATAATGGCCTTGGAATAAGTGCTGTAGGACCTGTAAAACTAATTTGGAAAACTGTCACCCCCGCCCAGTGGTTTCCTGACCACATTTTGGATGCTTGGCAACTCACTCACTTTATCTCACCTCACCTCAACTTGCCTAGCCTTATCTTATCCTATCTTTCATATTTGTATGGCTGCCCACCTCACAAAAGCATGACTTGCGCAGCTTACAAACAAAACCAATATATAAAAACAGTCTCCCCATCTAATGGGTCAGCCTTCCTGCAGTGGATAGTAGAACTAAAGAAACCCATGGTAATCATATGTCATCTGTTCATAACAGGGGAGGCACCAAAAGCTCCCCCAAATTCAAGTCACATAGCCAATACTACAACAGATCCAGTGTATGCATTGGCTATTGTCCTATGTCGGGCTCTGATTGATCTGGGATAGACCCGTGGTCATTATGGTGACTATGCACCCCAAGCCACTTCAGATCCCACCTCCTAGAGATTGAAGTTCCCTAAATCTGGAGAACTCAACTGCCAGCCCAGAAATGTAATCAAGAAGCTCAAGCAGGAAAGTTACTGTGCTGCAGGGAGGCTGGTACAACAGCTGCAATTCTGATTGATACCTAGAACCCAACTTAATGAACAGAGTCTCACATCTGATGATCTGTCGTGCAGTGCTCCCAAAGGCTGTAAGAAATTCCTGAATAACATTCACCATTCCTGCCCCAGCTCACGACGTGCCCAAAACCCACCTGGGCGTATCTGCAGATGGACTTGCTCCCCTTCTTGGCCCAACCATGATATCATGGCAGGAAGGCCCTCTCATCAGTGATTAAATCTTTAATTAGGTAAAAAGGCCTATGTAGCGTAGGGGAGTTCACAGTAGTCTGCCACTTTACTGCAACCTCCCCCCTGCCTGGCACTGTCCGCACTTCCAAAGCCACAGCATCCCACAACAAAACAGATGGTGAGCTCCCTAAACATCTTCCATCTTAGCCTGTCCTCCAGCCCACTCCTCCAGGAAGCAGCCCAAACAGGTTCTTTCAATAGCAGATCACACAGGAACAACCAGACCAGTCTGTGAAAGCTTTCACCAATTTTTTGTAAAAAAACACCTAGATCAGGGGTCTCAAACTCAAGGCCTGTGGGCCAGATGTGGTCGAATCCAGCCCACAGGGCCGTCCTGGTCTACTCAATGCGAAGAGAAAAGATCAGGTCAGTGTAGCTTTAGCCTGGTCTACTCAATGCAAAGAGGCCACACCCACCCAGTTGGCCACGCCCCCCTGAGGTCAACCACAGCCCTGATACAGCCGTCAATGAAATTGAGTTTGACACTGACCTAGATCACAAAAGTGGCAAACATGATTGTCACGGTAGTCATGGTCAATACCATAAAACAGGATGTCCTGCCATCCTCCAGCATAGTTGTTCAGTCCCAAAAATCTGAATTGAGTCAAGCAATCCAGTTTCAGCAATTTCAACTTCCCTTCAGGCAAATGCCACTCCAAAAACATCCATTGAACTGCACACGCAGCACACAGCTCACACAGCATACAATTACAAGGAACAATCGCGCCAAAGCTTCCACACACTCCACCATCTTAACCACTCATCTCCTTTCCCAATTTTACATATTTATCTTGATAAGAAGTCAAACCAAATGTTTACCCTTAAATGCTGATAGGGAAAGAACTCTTAACTGAAAAGCACAATTTTTTTTTCACAGTATCTTCTGATGCATGAGCTGGAGAGCAGAAATTTGCTGAGTTTTTTATTTTCTTAAATTGGTTCTCTTTCCGTTGGTCTTTTTTGGTCAGATTTTGTAACAGCTGAAACTTGGAAAGCTAAAAGTAAGGAACACTCGAGAGGAGAAAAAGCAGGAAGGAAACAAAGAATTCAAACATTGAGGGACAAATTGAACAATGAGAAAATAAATGTATGCAGACTGTTTAAATAAGGTTTTTGTTTAAATGGTTATATAGGTGAAAATATAATTAAAATTAATTAACAATAAGGCATAGTGTCACTGGTACCAGTGCTTACTTAATTAGTAACTATAGCTATCAGACTTCATTCTAATATAATGTTTTATATAATGTTTAATATATTGTTTAATATAAATATAAACAATTTTTAAAATTGATACTGGTCACATTTAGTTTTAAATCATCTTTTTGACAACTTGAAAAATGTATGTTTTTTAAAATATATAAATAAAATATGTAATTTATAAATTTCAGGGCAAATGGCCTGATTTGTATTAAAAAATGGTTGTAATGCTCATTGGGAAAGATTTCTGCTCAGTACTCTTAACACAGGTGCCTATCTGAATTTTTAAAATTAACAAAATTACATTGTATGAATAGGGCACTTGGGAGTTCTAGTGCTATTTTAGAGGACTTAATCACTTAATCTATAATAATGGATACTTTTCAGCAAGGATAGAAAACATCTCTATTCAGGTTTTATTAATCCCTATAATGGCAAATATATTTAAACTTTTCTATTAAAATGCACTGCAGTATTCTGTGATAATTGAAATCATTTCCCCAGTTATATATATGCTAGAATTTATTAAAAATTAAAGTATTGACTGTGCCAGGAAAATCTGTTTGAAGCTTTTCATATTAAAATATTTGAACAAGGAGTTTTAAAAATTGTGAACATTTTAAATTCTGCCATTATCTAAGAAGTTCCCGCCATCTCAATACCCATACAATCACATGATCACAATCTGGGTTGTACTTAATAGGGTTTCAACATTCCACAGTCACAGGTTCACCATTTGCAACCTTCCCTGTTGCTTCCCTCAAGCAAAATCAATGAGGAAGCTAGAATGTTGCAAGTCTCTTCCGTAAGTCTCCCTTGTCTGGTAGCAACCATCCCTAATCCAGCTACACTGGCCTCATTGGCCACATGCATACCCTCTCCAGCCAAGCAGGAACCATTCTTAGTTACGCCATGGCTCACCAGTCATCTGCACATTCTACCCACCTGGCAGCAGCCACTTACCTGTTTGCCAGCCTGCTTGTAAACATTTGGGACTTGCAACTTCCTGCCAGCTTCCCCAGTGATTTTTGCTTGCTGGAAGCAAAGTTGCAAAGAATTCTTCACCTAATGACCTGTGATCCTTGCTTAGCAATGGCAACAGAAACTGCCAAGATTACATTACTAAGCAATGTAGTCATATGATAGTGTGCTTTACAACCACGTTGCTTTATAATAAAACATTTGGTTAATGTTAACTGTTAACTGTTGTTAAGTGAGGACTACCTGTGTCAGCATCAGTGAAAAAATGCATGTGGGTTTTCAAAAAGTGGTTCTTTATATCATTTCAATATATCATAGATCATACAATTCAGCTCTTTGTTTCAAAGCAGTAAAAGAATCTTACGATTCAATAAATATATAGCATACATGAGAAAATGTACATGTACACCATCCAGAGTCGCTTGTTGAGATGGGCAGCTATAAAAATGAAATTTAAAAAATGTTACTCTCATACACAAATATCAGAACTAGGTGCTAGAGGTATCTCTTACATCTGTCTAATGGTGTTATCTCCTTCACCACCTTATATGTTCTGATAAGTCATATTGGCCTATTGTTCTTGCTCCTTGTCTAATACAAGCAATTTCTTTGGTTTTATTTTTCTCATATAGTTCTGTAGATGTTATGTCAGATGTTATGTATTGTGCAAAACAAAAACATACAGTGCTCTTTTACAAACAAAGATATAAAAAGAAAAATAAACCTGTGGGAAATAATTGAGGTTATATATGAATCTGTATTTATGTGTGTGTGAGTGAGTGAGTGTGTATAATATTTTTCTGACTGTGTAGGCTTCAAACTCTGCCATTCATAGTCTGCATCTTCCCTCAGTGCCTTCTCTGCTAGAAATAGTGTTTTTAAGAACAGAGCATAGTTCATCTGGAACAAACCCAGAAATGGAGGCTAGATAGGGTTGGAGTTACCATCTCCTTTGTGACCTTTGATTAACATGACATGTACTCCAAAACCTGAAAGTTAGTGAAACAATAAAACTGTTGCTTCAGAAAATTGGGTTAAATTAAAACAATATTAGAGAAGCTATTTATTTATTTATGAAAAAAAGGACTGAGGCTGTAGTCATATTCCTTTAAGCTATGGATGTCAAACTCAAGGCCCACAGGCCAGATCCAGCCTGCAGGGAGTTTAAATCTGGCCCATGGGCCCGCCCTGGAAACAGTGAAGGACCGTGTGCCTCTGCCAATGAAAACAGAGTTCGGGCCGGTCATCTGAGGCTTCCCCGAGCTCCATTTTCTCTGGCAGAGGGCTGTAGGAGGCCATTGCGGCTGAAAACAGAGCCTTGATGAGTCATCGAGCTGGCCATGCCCTCTGACCCCCCTGTGGTCAAACACAATCCTGATGCGATCCTTCAATGAAATTAAGTTTGACACCCCTGCTTTAAACTGTCTGGCTAAGGAAAATTATTATGGAAATAATCTTATAAAATTTGTATTTTTATTTTTTTGTTTAAAAAATACCTTATTATTAGGCCGTGCAGGAGGACTTGCCCACTTATCTATCATAGTTGGAAGAAGGATGAGGCAGTTCCTACAAAGGAGGTGGTACAGTGGGAGCAAGTTAGCCATTGCCCCAGAACACACAGTCCAAGGTGTTAAGACCAGAGGGTCTAATGGAAACCACCACCTTTCGTTCTTGTGGGGTTCAGCCATTTGATTAGAGACAAATACATGCATATGTAAACTCAGTAAGAAATACAGTAAAACCTCAGTTTAACATTTAATGAGGGGAAGAGGTGTTTGTTAAAGCAGAATGCCTTTTAAATTTGAACTAGGCTTTATTCCTGTACTGAAGCAGATTTTGTCATTGATCCAAAGTCTGCTATATTAAGTCCATTAAATTGAAGGTTTATTGTAAAAATACTTTCACATCCATGTTCAGTATGTTTCTGTTTGTATTTCTTGGTATATATAAAAATGGTCTTCATCCATTTATCAAGTAGCATGCATTCCTTTTGGGATCCTTAAGATGCTGTTTACCATATCATTTATTTTTGAAATTTCTTAGATTTGTTTATTTCTAAACAAAGCATACTATTAATAAACTACTAGTTTACGTGAGGTCTGGAGGTATTTTGAGAAGTCAAGATGATGACTGAGGATGGTACTTTATTTCATAGTATGCTAGCTCTGCATCTGAAAAGAAGAGTAAAGTAGACATATATTTCAGTAAAGCTCAGCATCCCTAAGATTGTCAACACTGGTGAAATACCTTTGGAAATTTCTTTTTCCATGATAAAAAGGCAAATGTGCCACATTGACACATTTTTGTGTCCCATATTTGTATATGTGTATCTATATCAACAGAACACACACCCAAAAAGGAGAATCAGGACCAAAAAAATGATGCCTAAAAGTTGAATTATTCTAAAATTAATTGATCCCCTGTATTTTTTCTCATTCATACAAATCTTAGAACTGCCCGTTTCTTTTTATTAATGAGAAGAGAATGGTTTGTCATTCTTGCATTCATATGATGAGTTCATCAATAAAATAGATTTTGGATACTGTCCAATATATAGTGCTAGTTACCTGGAAATAAAATTTATTGAATAAAACTGCCCTGTGGATACACATTCAAAAAGGTTTGAATGAATTAACAAAATACTTCTGTGCATTCATGTTCAGAAGTGTACCCTGCTAAATTATATATGGCGTATTATAAATAGGCTCAGGATCATAATGTCAGGTTTGCTTATAACTTAGTTTAAGTAATAGATATTTCTGGTACCTTGAATACAGTCATTACTATTGCTTTGCAGTTGGTGTTCTTTCCCATGTGAAGCATCTTGAAGGTACCATTCTTGGGGTAGAAACAAGGTCATAGATTACTTTGCAGTGGCTATTTGGTACATGATTGCAGCTTCTCATGGCTTTCTTGTTTTAAATGAGAATTGTATTCATTATATGCATTATGGTTGTTATCTAAATTTGGCTTTGTCTGAGATACTAATTTTTGCCTGTGCATGATCGTGAATATTTGATGATTGAACTGCTTAGTAATTAATAGCTTAATAATGCACACATTAGAAAATAATGCAACTCCACTATTTTAAACAAATGGTCTGGCTGAGTGCCATTATAAATGAGTATGACAAAATTGAAGAATAAATATGGCAAGGAGATACTATTTTCTTACTGATATTCTAGCTCACTTTATAAAAGTAAAGGTTTCCCTGTCCAGTCATGTCCGATTTTAGGGCACAGACTTCATCTCTATTTCTTGGCCGAGGAAGCCAGTGTTGTTGAAGACATTTTCCATGGTCATGTGGCCAGCATGGCTAGATGCCAAAGACAAACAGAACACTGTTACCTTCCCACCTATTAATCTACTTGGATTTGCATGCTTTCGAATTGCTAGGAGGGCAGGAACAGGAGGTCACTCCTTTGCACAGCACTTGGATCTTTTATATGGGATCCTAATTATTCCATAAATTAGCAGTAGAAACCCTAATGCACACAGGGACTCCTTCCCCATCCAAACCAAAATTATTCTGGCATTTCATGTATGATATGCATAGTTTACTTTATTTTCAGTCATAATAGTTATGATTGAATGAAGATTTTTTTCCAGGATGAAATATTAGCCTTTATTTCTTAGAACATTTGATCCCAAATGTATTCAGAGACATTACTGGGAAGTAAAAGCAACAGACAGCTGGAAACAACTGCTTCATTTTGAAGTTTGATAGGCAACCAAAATTGAAATGGCAAAAATAACATCATTTGTATTGTTCTATAAGAATGGAGATATAGGGATGACATGGGAGAATTGAGAGTGACTCAATGTAGTGGGAAGAGGTTAAAAAATGGCCAGAAGTAGTCTGGAGGTAAGAAAGAGGATGGAAGAAGGCTTGAATTGGAAATGTGACCAAGCAACAAAAAGGAAAAGGAAGCAAGGAATAGCAACTATGTGAATGATTTCCACTCTTCATAAACTTTTGTCATATTGAGTGTAAATAGAAAAATTGTGGACCACTGACAAGTGACACTAGCATAGGAAATGCCATTTGTTTCTTTGTATTATGCTTGTACATTATATTTCATTTTGTTTTGTTTCTGTTGATATGTTGGGCCTTAGGCAACAGCTTTTTTTAAAAAAACACTTTTTTTGAGAGAGATCAAAAAAATCAAAATGCTTTTTCAAGAGGCATGTGGGCTTTCTAGTTTTTCTTTGAAGACGTTTAGCTTCTCAGCAGTTCTTGCTGAAGCAGCTTCTTGGATGAGAAGCGAAACGTCTTCAAAGAAAAACCAGAAAATCCAGTTGCTTCTATGGGACAACCCAGCACCTTTGGGACAACCATGACCTGGATGATTGAGAATCTCCATAGACAAAAGACTTTTTCTCTTTTGCAACTAAACTGTGTGAATGGAGAACTCATATGTTGAAGAATTGTTAAGTGTTAGGGCCTGGAAGTATGTTTAGTTAACATTGTACTGAAGATTACTTTTCGAGTTGCAATCTAAGAAATTGGAAACATTCAAGTCCAACTCTTCATATTTCAATATTTCTCTAACAAAATCTGTGATAGAATAAATAACTAAAATAGAATACATAGTAGCAAATGTGTATTAGTATCTTTCTTACTTGCTTCTTAGATGAAACATGTTAATTGGTGTGAGGTGGAATACAACAGTACATAATTAGTATGCATGATATATTGATACTGTAGGTTGCTGTTAAGCAAAGTAGTGCTAATAATACTTGTGAACTAAAAATAAATTCTAGTCTTTCAAAGTGTTCTATCATTTTAATGGCAACCATAAAAATTACTTACCTGGAAAACTAATATTAGAAAAGAGGTATATATTTAGTAGCCTTTTGATGTTAAGCAGCAGCTGGGGGGGAAAGCAGGCAGCCTGCTCAAATGATCAGCCAACTCCTCAGATCACCAACCACTTTGTGGGTCATCATTCAGAATTCTTCCTTTAATGTATTTGCAGATGAATAGAACACTTTTTACAGGGTTTTGCTAATAGTTATCTTTTAGGAATATTGCAGATTTTAGCATTTAAAAATGTCCAATGATCCAGAGTTGACCACAATTATTTTTAATAGAAGATTTTGTAGTTCATTAGTATGAAATATTTTAATAAACCTATCGAGTGAGCTACTCAATCTAAATGTCATTGTAAATATTTTTAGTACAGATATATTTTTACTGAAAATTCAACTCTAATATGATTGATAGCTGTGGTTAATCAAAGTAATTCTTAATGCATGTGACCATATTTTTATACTGAAGTTTTGCATCACTATTTGTGTCATTGCCAGTAAAAAGAAAATACTGAGGGATCAGTGTTGGACTTTCTGTCTAAATTTTGCACATGCATTCACACACACACAAACATGCCGAAACAGAAAGAGAGATGTAGGTAGATGTTCAAAGTCTGTCACATCTAAACTCTGTATGACATGCTTAAGTTCTTGAGGGAGGAGTTGAAATCTTACATTCATCTGGAAACTGCATACCTTAAACTGCATACCAATGTGAAAACCAACTGCACTCCAGTAGTAAAGTTAGGCCTGACCATTTGTACTCCTCTTGTCATTTGGGAACTTTCTGCTATGGTCACCCAAAAATTGACAAGTGACAAGGACAATAAGTAATACATATCTTGTGTCTGTACCTGGCAACATGATATTTATATATCTGACTGAGACAGACACTGGCTAGTTGGGCATGTGTACAGTTACTGCTGCTTATTTTAGTAACTCTAATTATTAACCCTTTTGTGCAACATAATGATGAGCACTTGGAAATACATGCTGTATACGAAGGCAGAGATGGTTTTCTTTAATCCTGTGGTCCTTATGATATGTGTCAAGTCAATTTAACTGTAAAACTGCACCCATTTGGAATTATTTATATGTTTATTTACAGTTATATGTTAGGCATATGGAAACAGTAGTAAAGCATGGAATACCGGGAGGAAAAATTAGTGTTCTTCCCAATTAAATTTATGCAGCTGATTTGTATTAAATCAACCCAGTTATTTCAGTTGCTTAATATTTTATTGATGTTTGAGTTATAAACTGAAAGTGAGATGAATTACTTTAATTTTATTCATGAATTAAGTATTCAGCTATTTATTCTTTATTCAGTAAGTGACTTTCCTAAATTAATTGTCTTTCTGTCTTTGTGATGTAGGTAACATAATCCATGGGTAAAGTTGGGAAAATGTGGAACAGCTTCAAGTACAGATGCCAAAGTCTCTTTAATCCTGAAGGTGGAAATAGAAATGAAAATGTAGACATAAATTCCAATAGTGCATCTGTTAGAGATAAAAGTGTTGGTGTGCCTGGTCCAACTCAGCAGCAACCAAGCAGTCCTTTGCAACTGAATCTAAATACTTCAAAAGGCTTTTCGAGAAAGAATCAAAACTGTGCCACAGAAATCCCTCAGATTGTTGAAATAAGCATTGAGAAAGAGATTGACTTGAATATTGCCTCAGGAGCTAAATTTGCACGAAGGGATTCCTACTCAAGGCATGCTCCATGGGGTGGGAAAAAGAAACATTCCTGCTCTACAAAAACCCAGAGCTCATTGGAAAGTGATACAAGATTTGGCTGTTCTCACTTGCAAAGGAGGGAAAGAAGATATGGTGTGAGCTCAGTTAACGATACAGATAGCATCTCAAGCAGAACCATAGGAAATCGTTCTCTGAGGCAAAGATTGCAGGAAACTGTAGGCTTATGTTTCCCTATGAGAACTTACTGCAAACAATCTAAGCCTCTTTTTTCCAACAAAAGGAAGATCCATCTTTCTGAACTAATGTTAGAAAAATGTCCTTTTCCTGCTGGATCAGATCTGGCCCAAAAGTGGCATTTAATTAAGCAGCACACCGCTCCAGTGAGCCCACATTCTGCTATTTTTGATGCATTTGACTCCTCCTTGGCTTCTACAGAAGATGAGGAAGATAGACTGAGAGAGAGACGTAGGCTCAGTATAGAAGAAGGTGTGGATCCTCCTCCCAATGCTCAGATACATACTTTTGAAGCTACTGCACAGGTTAATCCATTATATAAATTAGGGCCAAAGCTGCCCCCTGGCATGTCTGAACTGATGGGAGACTGCAATTCAACAACACAAGCAAATTGTGATTTGGAGGAAGACACAACTACTCTCTGCTTGCAGTCACGGAGACAAAAGCAGCGCCAAATATCTGGTGAGAGCCATAGCCACATCAGCAGGCAAGGAGCTTGGAAAGTACATACTCAAATTGATTATATTCACTGCCTAGTGCCAGATTTACTTCAGATTACCAGTAATCCCTGCTACTGGGGTGTGATGGACCGTTATGAAGCAGAAGCACTTCTAGAAGGAAAACCTGAAGGCACTTTTTTGCTCAGGGACTCTGCTCAAGAAGACTACCTCTTCTCCGTGAGCTTCCGCCGTTACAACCGGTCTTTACATGCACGCATCGAGCAGTGGAATCACAACTTCAGTTTTGATGCTCATGATCCCTGTGTGTTTCACTCCTCTACTGTAACAGGGCTTCTGGAACATTACAAAGATCCAATTTCTTGCATGTTTTTTGAACCGCTACTTACAGTTTCTCTAAATAGGACTTTTCCTTTCAGCTTGCAATATATCTGCCGGGCAGTAATTTGCAGGTACACTTCATATGATGGGATTGATTGTCTTCCTTTGCCAACAATGTTGCAGGACTTTCTGAAAGAATATCATTATAAACAAAAGGTTAGAGTACGATGGTTGGAGCGGGAACCAATTAAGGCAAAGTGAACAGAGTTCAGAATCCCTAGTACACTCACATTGTGATTTTTTTGTGTATGTGTTACAGTATACCACGTTAAGCACATCAGTGTTCAGCTTTTAATGTACTTTGAGCTTATTGTGTTTATGATGCTGCCTCCAGTTAGTTGTGAATACCTCTTGAAACATGAACAGAACACAAAATCACATTTTTCATCCATTTTAATTTGCCAGTTACAAAATATGTCTACTTTCTATTACAATATTAATATAAGATAGCTATTGGGCATTAACTTTTAAATTCTATTCAGTTTCATAATTCACAATAATGTAGCTTGCTAGTTTTCTTCTTGATTAATATGAGCACTTAGATACCAAAAATTGATTCCATATAAATGCATTCTCAATTTTAAAAGTACTCCTTTTCATACTTCACTATCTCGTATGCCACTTTTTATATCAAAACTGTTTTAAGAGGAAAAATCATAAGTAACGGGAAATCACTGTAACATGTCATTTCTATATTTTAAAATCATGTGCATTAAGAAGTTCTGTACCAATATGTGGTTACAGGATTGTCTCCAAATTAAAACATTTTAATAGATTAATCATGTGGGAATAATTAAATAATTAAATTTGCCAAAAATGAATATAAATTAAAAAAATAGTTCTAAAACAGAGGGGGAAAAATACCTTCAGATATATTGGTGGTAGATGAAAATTTTAGTCTAGTCAAGAGGTCCCCAATCCACAGACCAGCACTGTGCCATGCAAGCTCCCTCCGCACACTTATAGGAGCCAGGCAGTGCCCAAAACCACGCCCTGCCGGTCTGGAAAAAAGCCTTCCACGGAACCAGTCCGTGGCGCCCAAAAACCTGGGGGGCCTCTAGTCTAGCAGGTCTCATGGATGCAAGGAAAGTTTACCCTATCAGCACAGTAAAGGAGCAATGCCTCTTTAGATAAGTCCATATGCCATAACTTGTTTCATTAATCAGGGACATCTTCACTCTGCTTTTTCTAAAGTAACACTTTGGTATTTTTAAAAAATCCAGTAGCTTCTAATTAATCAACCACTGCAATAAATATAGTGGTTAAGCTGAATTTTGCTCTTAAATTAACAGTTGGAATTTGTATTAACTTAGAAGTTCTTGGTCTGATCTGCAAGTTCTATTCAAGAGACTTGTGGAAATGTAGTGTAACACTGAAGACTTATCTGAACTAGATCTTGCATTTATTTTTTCTGATCATGGTGATCAAGGCCATTTTTATCTGGGTTGGATTATGAAACAGGCTAACACAACCTTGGTCCAAGTTTCTGCTTTTCAAAATAGAATACTGCTACAGGTTACTGCATTTAGTAATTAAAGGGACCCTTAACAGCCTAACCTTCCTATTATTTGTAAAAGCATTGTTTCTAAGGATGCTAGTACTAAAGAAAAGGGTTTATTCAAATATGGGTTATGCACTTCAATTGGTAGAAAATTAATTGGGATCTTATGAACCATTTAATTCATTTCAATTTGTGTGGCTTGTCAAATATAAATAAAAAGCTTACCACTCTGATTTTTTTACTTCTTCAGAAAGTATTTTACATATCTGCTACAAACTGCAATACCATCTAGCTTAGTTATAGCTTAGACTGATCCAGAACAATTAATATTCTATCCCACTTCTGTTTTCCTCTGATGCCTATTTGATGCATCAGAACAGTTGTATTTGTAAATCGTATAGCAGCTTTTTTTTATAATTTGCATATTGTGTTCTTCCTTAAGTGAAATATTTCGGAAAACTTGTTCTTTTGCTTTTTTTTCTTTGGGAACAGAACATATCTTGTTTTGTTCCAGCCGTGTTTGCACTAAAATTTGTATTGGAATACAGAGTCCCTTAGTTTTGCTTATGTGTCTTGCATCAGTGGGTAGTTTTCTTAGTTTCTTAACCAGTTGCGACAGTATATTCTTTTCCATGGCAGCAAATGTGAGGTGACAAACTTCAAAGCTGCATATACAAGAAAGTTATATTGTAAGCCAACAGTAACCAGTTTATCCACATATGTGTTTTTCTTCTGCTTGGTGTGCCTTGTTACAGCTTTTTGTGTGCGTGTGTGCAAATAAAGTACAATATTTTCAATTTTATTCTTGTACAATTACTCTTTTATATTTG
>JANHFK010007426.1:237318-250007 GCA_036250565.1 Sibynophis collaris | reverse complement strand
GCCCACCAAGCCACACCCACAGAACCGATAGTAAAAAGATTTGGATTTCTCTACTGCATTTTTTATAGAAAAGTGTATTCTTGTCTGGCTCCAATTCAGTTGAAAGCTCCGATAAGGGAACTTACTAAGAAAAAACAAAACTGAGTGGAAGCTAATATGTTTTCAGTCCTTATTGGACTAAAGGACTAGATCACAGGCTAGATAGATCACGTGAGAGACATTTCTGGTCTGTCACCAAAGCAAATGTATTCTGTACTCCATGTTCCAGAATGAATTGAGGAAACGTATGACAGGATCTGCTTTTCTCTCACAATCTGTGTACAAAAGTCAGAAAGTGTGAAAACCTTCTCACCATTTTCTTCAGTCAAGCATACTATTGCTTATGCAGATTAATTAATTCTATGTCAGAGGCGGGGAATGATGGTCCCTTTATAATTTATGGACTTCAATTCCCAGAATTCCTGAGCCAGCCATGCTGGCTCAGCAATTCTGGGAGTTGAAGTCCACTAGTCATAAAAGGGACATCGTTCCCACCCCTGCTTATGGATGGAAATGGAAGTTAGTTATATCCAGAGGTTAGCTAGCTAAGACTTTCACATCACATCCCCATAACCTTCCGTTCCCTGGAACAAACATGCAGCTTTATAGCTAGGAAAAGGGTTTTTAGCACTTTTAATTACATCGGTGTTCAAGTTGCATATGATCATTCTTTCTCAAGATTGCCTAAAGATGATGGAAGGAATAAAGTTCATCTGAATTCACCACCTGGAAACATATTGGAACATAAGAACATGAGCAGTGCCCTGGTGATTCGGACTCTAGGCCCACTTAGTCCTGCACTTCTCACATTGCTAGTCTTAATTCTAGTTCTCCTAGCAGGTAACCATCTGCACAAGGAATATCAACTAACCCAGAAGTCTACCAGTCTCCCAACAGATGGCCTTCAGAGGCAGTCACACTGATGGATCACAAGAGCAAAAAAGAAAACTAGACTTATCATAGAAGGAAAATCAGGCTCACTCAGTGTTTTACCCATTTTCACTGATTACTTAATGCCATAATTGCACAAATTAGTACAGCTTGCTCAGAAGACAAACTACTTTAAGAATGTTGTTACTTGAAAAGTAAAACATTAATTCAAAATTTTGGAATGTGTGTATTAGAGACAGATTTCAACAGAGAAAGGGGAAAGGAGCAACATTAAAATTCTTTCTCTGAGAGACAAGGAAAATGTCCAGGACTCAAGGCAGTAAGGAAATATTTGCAAAATCTATTCTGCCTTCACGTGCCATTAATGAGCAGTTTGCACAATGTTCTGACATAGTTTTGAAAGGCAGAAAAATAAAGATTTCTTTGCATCTTTTGGAGGCAGTTCTGAAATACAAAATTGCAGAAAACATAAACTCTATCAGTAAAGAATCAGGCCATATTTTTTCATTGATTTTTTTAAAAATTTCAATATAGAATGTTCATAGATTTGGAAGCTGACATTCAATTCAGCATTTCTTTAGTTACCTTGACTCTCTCAAATCAAACATTATTCTAATGTTTAAAAAGAAGAAAGTTTTAAGCCAGAAATCTGAGCACAACCCTAAAGTATGACATTCATTTTAGTGTTTAAATAATTACACTTGTGGGACAGAACTGATTATCAGGGTTATAAATCTTCTGAATAAATTAAGTACCATCAGCAGGTATCTGAGTGTTAAAGTTAGAACATTAAAGTTTCAATCAAGTTCCCCAGCTTGAGGGAATTTTACTGCTGTTTAGAGTAGCAAGTATTTCCTGAGCAAGCTATTCCGAAATTGGAGTTTACACAGCATTCTTTGTGTCCTTTTTTCCATAAACCTTTTAAACATTTCCACAAAGAAACAAGACGTTTAATTAACTAGTTTGAGTAAGGTGAAGAAAGAGGGAAAAAGCAGTGAGAAAAACTATCCGTTGTTCTGGGTTGAACTGTTTGGTTCTTGGTGCTCAAGAGAGCATTACCAGCCCAATACAGTAAAAAATATATTTAGTTTTAGAGTGACTTTAAGTACACATAGATTCATCTTCCTTCATTAGGTTCAAGGCAGTACACATGGATGGGTAAGAGTTTTCCCTAGGTTATTGCTCATTTGGCCTTGAACAGATTCAGACCTTTTGAGCTTCAGCAAAATTATTATAACCTTCCATGAGCCTTTAAATAATGCCCCAAATCTGTCCGAACAGGAGGAAAAATGTGTGTGTGTGTGTGTGTAAAATAAAACACGTATAGTAATACCCTTTCAGGCAGGAAGAATTAGAAGCATTTAAAGTGCCATTTAAGAACCAGTCCAGTTACTCAGAAATATTCCCTGTAAGATAGCAAAATAGTTCTGCTGACTTCCTCAGAGGCATCCATCAGATAAGGTCTTCAAAACAGAAAATGCTTAGGGAAACCGAACCATTTCAACTGTTCAGTTGCATGACAAGAATGTAGGGACAGAGTTTGGGGCAGGGCTGCAAAAGGCTCCGGACCCAAAAGAAAAACTCCCCCCCCCCAAAGCAGTCAGCGGTGAAACCAAAGCCTTCATTCTCAAGTCAGGGATCAGCATCTTACAAAGAAAGGTCAAAGCCCTCTGGGTTGAAACCAAAGCCTCCCAGAGATGACGCTACAAGATCTCTTCCTGATCTTCGCCCCGGTTCAGCAGCAGCAGCAGAAGAAGAAAAAAAAAAGCCTTGAGGTTTTTCAGAGCTGAAGAAGCTTCTCGGATGAGAAGCGAAACGTCTTCAAAAAAAAAAAAAAACAGGAAGTCCAATTGCCTCTTGGGGAAAAAAAAAAGAAGCCACCTTTGGGACTGGAGGTTTTTAAAAGCTGCGGCGCTGTTTTGCGCAATCCTCTTTAACAAGCCATCTATCCCGTCCTTCCGCCTGCAAAGTGCGAGGGCTTCCAGCTGATTCTCCCTACCAAGCCACCTCATCCACGCACATGCCTGCACAAAACCCCAAGGTGCACCGGCAGGGAGCAACATTAAAGGAAAACGAGCACGCAACCCAACCCCACCACTGTGCAGCTTCCTTACCTTTTTTTTTTTTTAATTTTTTTTTTAGGCTGAGCGGCCCTTTCTATTCACCTTCCCTTGCAAAGAGCCGGCTGGTGCCCAGGCCCTGCTCTCCAGGGAATTCGCCATCACATTCCAGCCATGTCATCGGGACAATGAAAGGTGAATGTTGTGCAAAACAGCCTGGGACCACTTACTGGTGATGTCATCCCTCCCTTATACAGCTCATTATTGTGCAGATTTAACTTTGGGCAGAGGGGGTGGTGGGGGTGGAGCCTCTCTACTTCGGGAAGCAAGGGAGAATGTTGGCTAGAGAAAAGTTTAAGAGAGGAGGGGGGGGGGAGAGCACCAGAGAGAAGTGTATTTCTCCAGCTCGTCCCCTTTCCTTCCAAACTCATTGAGCTCCAGCCAGTTCTATTTAACATACCTTGAAGCAGCATTGGGCTTCCCTTTCAGAATCAACATAAGAAAGTGGAATCACACAACATGAAACAAAACCATTATCTGGCTATAAAGGTTCCTAAATGCAGCACAAGGCAGAACGGAACTTGAATAATTATTCACACTTATGGGGGGGAAAAAACCTCATTTATAATAGATAATATTTTTCTTCAAAAAGCTGTCGTGACAACTATGCATTAATCATCCATGGCTTGAGAATAAAATCAGAATTATAACTCAGGGATAAAAGTAGTTTTCATTCCTTTTTGGCATTTAATAAATAGAAATAGAAAAACAAATCAGCTTCTTTGGGATAGGATAGTGTTATCCTATCTGGTTTTTCTAATATTTATTATAACTTCTAAGGTCTGGGCAGATGACAGCACCAGCTGAGCTGGGCTGATCTCTAAAAGATCAGCAGACCTGATTAATATTAGGATAGGAGACCATGAAGAAATCCCAGGGTACATTAGATGTTACATTAGGGTACATTAGATGGAGAAGTTGAAAAAGACATCCCAGAAAAGCAGTGGCAAATTATGGCTGAAAAGATATACAAAGATTAATTCATGGTCACCAGGAATGATGCTATACATAAATTCCTAAATTACCTAAATTCCAAAGCAAAGATTGGTGTTATTTTTCTTCAAGCTCAGGACAGTTGCCTATGGGCCTACTTCTGCGACAGAAGAAAAACTAGCCAATCCTTGGGATTTCTTGTTACTTAAAAATATACATCCTGCAAAGAATGCGTCTAACCATTCCTAAATAGGCCATTAAGGACTTTCGTGATTAAGCTCATCTTTGGACACAGATGGGAGTTCTCCACAATTAGAATCCTTTGAGAAAAATTTGTGAGAAATCTACCTAGCTAACAATGGATATAAAAGAATTCCAATTCCTATGAATTAATGGGTTGAGGTTCTCCTCTACCCATCACCCCCTTAAAATTTCATCATACAGATGTATTGGTTATCTTCCTAATTTTTATTTATTGCTTCTTATGAAGTGTCTATCAAAGTGTTCTTTTTTGGACCAAAAAGAATTCAGGCTTTTTATAAAATATAAAAGGTAAAGATTCCCCTTGCACATATGTATTAGTCATTCCTGACTCTAGGGGGCAGTGCTCATCTCTGTTTCAAAGCCGAAGAACCAGCGCTGTCCTAAGACATCTCTGTGGTCATGTGGCCAGCATGACTAAATGCCAAAGGCGCACGGAACGCTGTTATCTTCCCACCAAAAGTGGCCCCTATTTTTCTACTTGCATTTTTTACCTGCTTTCGAACAGCTAGGTTGACAGAAGCTGGGACAAGTAATGTGAGCTCACCCTGTTACACGGCACTAGGGATTCGAACTGTTGAACTGCTGACCTTTCGATCGACAAGCTCAGTGTCTTAGCCACTGAGCCACCATGTCCCTGTTTTGTTTTGGTTTTTTTTGCTGTTTCCTGTTCCACTAATTTTCTGGATCAAACTGGATTAGGAAAGCGATGGGTCCTTGTGTTCATTTTGACAGAACTTCATAAAGTTGAAAAACATGTTGCTCAAGACTTAATAGCAAGAAAACATAATAGCATATGCATGGAGGATAGTTGGTAACTGTACTATCATAAACTTTTATTATCTCTGAAAAGTGGCAGAGGCATGCCACTTCTTTATGCCAGTCAGAGGAGGAGAGTGTCAAGGTTCCTTTATTTTCCTTTCTTCCTCTTCTTTTAATGTGTTCAAAATTTACATCTATGGAGATTCTCAGTCATCCAAATCATGGTTGTCCCAAAGCTGCTTTTTTCAAGAGGCAACTGGACTCTCTGTAGTTTCAAGATTTACATTCAGAATTTCCAGAATTTCATATTAACTATTATGATTTACATTAATCTGAAATAAGGAAATCTAGTTTTTCTGAGAATGTTGACAGTTTAATGAAGAGAATCTTTGGAGTTCTTCAGGGAATTCAAATCCCAGTATTTCCTGGGGAGATGGCGTGTCTGTGAAGGCAGTCTACGTTCATCCATGTCTTTCATGGGAAGATAAAGATGCTGCACAGGTGCTTTATAAATGTGCGTTAGGAAATGTTTGTTAGAAATCCTGATCTTAACATTCAAGAATAGATCTGGTAGTAAATAAAAAGGCACTTTTATTGCAAGAAAATCTGGAACCCTCCAGCGGTTGTTGAAGATGCTGGTTGGGGTTGAGGAGAATTTTGTGCCCCAGAATATGGATGAGCCAGTAATGGGTTCCAACCGGTTTGCTCCGGTTCTTAGAACTGGTAGTAACGGTAGCGGGAGGCTCCGCCCACCCGCCCGGATGTCATCACAGACACTTTGCGGATGTGCAGAAGGACTGCACATGAGCATGCTCCCATTGCGAACCAGTAGCGAAGGTAAGTGGAACCCACCCCTAGGATGAGCCCATATACAGTATCCCTCTTCTAGACTATTTTCTAGACTGGGAATGTACCTGTTAACTTTAAAACCTTTTTGCTATTCTCTACTTGTCTAATCTATCTTCCTGCTGATTGAATTTAGGTGTTGCTCCTCTGCCTGAAGGCACCCAAGGTAATGTATGATATTAAAAGCCTAATCCAAATTTACTTTAAATTTAAGACTAAAGTCCACATAAAAAATCTCAATCAATAAACAATAAGTTTCTTTCATTTCAAAAAATGTTTGTGCCTTGAAATATGTAAAGCCATCTTTGAGATAGTGGTTCATATTTGGCTGGGTGAAAATCACAATCCTTTAACTTTATAGTAAAAACCAAATGCTCGGAATACTTCAGTAACCTGGAGAGAAGGAGAAAGTTGTATTACAAAAAGTGCACGGGCTGGCCCAATTCCTTTTTTCCTATAAAGTGAAAGTTGGTGTGTGTGATTTTGGACTCTATATTTAAGGATATACACGGTCCCTACTCCAAATGTGATGGTTTCTTGTGGAGTTATTTTGATGGGAATGTGCATTACTTTATTAATTTCCACATGTGATAATTTAATTTGGGTCTGCTGCATTTGTGGTCTGTTGCCCTACTGTTCTCTATGGAGCTAGAATATTTGCTCAATAAATTACTTTTTTTCCTTTGATTGCTCTCTTGTTTGGTAAATAGTGATGAAACGGTCATCAGAACTAAATTTACATAATCTCAGAGGTTTTCCCGTGATGAACTTCTGATTACAACATGAGAAATATACACTGATAATATTATGTTGAATGAGGAAGTTTCAGGTTCAATTTTGCTTTTTGTTATGAGCTCTATATGCAGCCTTAAGCAATCCACAGTTTTGTTAGGTTTAATGCTAACTGCAATATGAATATTATAAAGTTGACCTACTTAATAGGTTCTTGTTCGGGTTACTGAGGTAATGTTAATAAAGAGTGCAACACAATGTAAGATTGGCCAACTAAAATGATGTCACCTCTCATGGCTCTTGAATCAAGAAAGATGTGGGTTCCTTTCTAAACTTAGCCATGAAACTGATTGGAAAATCTTGGCTTGTTTCACTTCACTTAATCTATCACACAGGGCAATTATAAGGATTAAACATGGTAATAGCTGTCCATACAACTTTCTCCATCCTTTTTGATGTAAATGCACACAAAAACTAAATAGAAACAAAACGTCTGGATTTTTTTCTTGTTTTCTGAAGATTAGAGCAGTTTCAGGATAGAAAGGGAAAGTTCATGGCATTGGGGAAGATTTTGTAATCATCTTCTCCAGGCTGTTTTTCCACCTGAAATTGTTCCCAGTCCTCATAACTCGCAGTTTGTCCTGTATTTGTATTTGAATGTTCTACCTCTCAAGATATGTTTTGAGCAAAGATGGCAAGAATAATGGGGATAGAAAAGATACATCACATTTAATATCTATTCTTTAAAAAAACCCAGTAAGAAAGGTAGCTGCTTCTCCTTCCCTCTACTTCATCTATATTCTTCTTTTATTCTATAGAGTAGAATAATATGGGATGTACTGTACATTGCACTGCTTTTGAAGCAACTCCTTCAGCTTTACTTTTGACAGTAATTTGATCTTTGTTAAGGGCAGGCGATAATGTTGGCATCCATGTTCTAGGAAATTTCACTGTTTGGCAAACAGGGTAACCTGCAAAACTTAGCCAGGTCAGTTGCCTCTATCAGTTGGCAATCCTCCAATACCAGCAAATCCTGAATGTTGGAATAGGAAGGAGGACTTGTTGTTGTTCAGTTGCTAAGTCGTGCCCTACTCTTCGTGACCCCATGGTCCATAGCATGTCAACCCCACCCCACCCCATTCTCCAACTGTCTCCTGGAGTTCACCCAAACCCAAGCCCACCTTGTCAATAATACCATCTATCCATCTCATTCTCTGCTGTCCCCTTCTCCTTTGGCCTTCGATCTTTCCCAACATCAGGGTTTTATTTTCCAACGAGTCCTTTCTTCTCATCCGGTGGCCAAAGAATTTGAGCTTCAGCTTCAGTAACTGACAGTCAGGGCTGATTTCTTTTAGGATTTGCTGATTTGATCTCCTTGCAGTCCAAGGGACTCTCAATGTCGGGGTAACCTTGGGGGTTCTTGAATCAGACTGAGGTTCTAACTGTGATGGACAACTAAGCAGAGGACATGGATGGACTGATTTGCTTAACTTAATACACCCCTGGCTGCTGAAGTCCCTTGGCAGTTTAAGAATAGCTAGAAGAACAATTAAAAGCAACAGAGGCCTAGGGAGGTAACAGGGATGGCCCTTAGCACGGCAATCAAGATGGCAAGACGGTGATCAGCCGAGCTTTTTCATACCCTTTCCTCTCCCACCCACTTTTCCCCCCCTTTTCCTCCCCTCGTCAGGCAGGAGCTGCATTGCGTTGCCACATGGCCCATAACTCTTGGCGATATTGTGTGTCTTTTGTGGAGGGGGGGGGGGGCTGACAAATTGTGAAGAAATATTTAATTGATTTGTTTATAAATTTATTTTGTATCTTGCGAGAAATCCCAGGCTGTGAATAAAGGGTCAGGGAAGGAATAAACAAAATTTATAAGGTAATAGAAAAGCACCATCAAACAGTGAATCATGTAATTCAATCTAACAAGGAGGACTCCGCCAGGCCGGTAATAAAAAGGACTCACCAAACAGCCTATAAGGCAGAAGACAAATGGGATCTGGAGAGAGCGATGGAAGAAGAGGGAGGGAGGGAGGGAGGAAGGGGGGAACAGCTACCCTTCAAAGGGGGTTTGGGTGGCAGCAGTCAGGAGGCACCCAAAGTTCAGGCTTGCCTCCCCCCTCCCCCCCGCAAAAAAAGAGGTTCAATGCTGCAGGTGCAATTTTGCAGGGCAATACGGACATTAGGGGGGGCAGGGGTGGACATAAAATGTGTGTGTGTGTGTGTGTGTGTGTGTTTTATGCCAACAGGCAAGCTTGATGAGAGGCTAGTGGGCTGTTACACCGGCCGGGAAATAAAAGCTTTGTTTTGGAAAGGCGGGGAAAAAAAAAACCCCTTGGGTTACTGCTTGCTCATTTTTATTTTTTTTAAAGAGGGAAGAGGGAGGAGGGAGCCCTCCTCCTCCTTTATTACCACTGCTGAGTTCCTCATAAAAGTCTCAGCCGTAACTACTGGATGCTCCATCTCGGGAACAAATAAAGTCTCTCCCTCATTAAAAGGGGGTCCTTTCGGCTGCCCCTTCCTGGGTCTCTCTCTCTCTCTCTCTCTCTCTCTCTGGGCCTGGAGTGATGAATGGGGCCAGAGGGGGTGGCAGGCAAAGCTGGAATTTCCACTCCCCCACCCCCCCGGGGAGGGTGTGCATAATAACTATATTTTTATGGCACCTGTGTAAGTGTGTGTGAGAGTGTGTGTGTGAGAGAGAAAACATATTTTACTTCTCGTGTATCCCAATATGCCCCTCCACCTGAGAAGCCATTTTACGTGAGGGGAAGGGAAGATTTTCCCCTCCCCCACCCGAAGGCGGATAGGAGGGCGACATTCACAGAGAGATTCAAAGGTCTCCGGGGAGTATTCAGGGAAATGATGAAATGATTTGATTCATGGGGTTGTAAAAAAAAAAAAAAAAAAAAAAACCCAATATGAGATACAACTGCTCCCAGGTTTTCTCTCTCCCACCTAGCCTGGCTCTACGACTCCTATCCTTACCGAATGATTTGTCTGGAAAAAGGGTCTGGAATAGGGATGGGAAGCTGCCTGCTCCTCAGTTGGAGCCCTGGTTTATTTAACGCAACATGGCCTGTATGGGTTTGTGCCAATTCCTCAGGTTTTCCTAACCCTATCTAGGGATTAAACCAGAGGCTTTTCTTTTTCTTTTTTTTGGCAGGAAAAACGGTTCCTCTCCTGCCTAAGAATTTCTTCAGTTGTTTGAGATGAAACTACTCATTTCCATGTTAAAAGCATTTCCACACGGATACCATCTTCATTTACCAATCTCTCACTCTCAGAGCCTGTCCTTTTATTTTATTTATTTATCGAATTTTTATCCCACCCATCTCCTCCACAAGGTGACTCTGGGCAGCTTACAGGTTATAAAACAAATAAAACATAATATTAAAATAACACATACCGTGTTTCCCCCAAAATAAGACCCTGTCTTATATATATTTTTTGAACCCTGAAATAAGCGCTTGGCCTTATTGCCATGCGCTCAAAAGTCCGATTGCACTTATTACCAGGGGATGTCTTATTTTGAGGGAAACAGGGTAGCTATTGCGGGAATGCAGGACAAGCCAACCAAAGGTGACCAGCGCTCTCTCTGGCTATCCCCATGCCCTTGTCCCCATCCTTGCTTTTGTCTTTCACGATAGAAAGGTGTAAAATATGCAGGTTGCTAGTTACAAGGACTTTGGGGTGTTATGGTGGCTTAGTAGCTGGCGGCTGAGGGAGAGAATCAAGGCACCAGAAGATAGGGATTGAGAGGGAAATTGCGGCCCACCCCAAAATGTGGACTCCAGCATGGCAAATTTTGCCATTGGAACTGGGCTGCAACTAAAAGAAAATCTGCTCAGCTGTCCATCAGTTCTGAAGGTCTGGGATTATTGGGATGATATGATATTAACAAAAGTAGGACAAAAGTCCTTCTAGCACTGCCATTAATTAGATTAGGGCTGCAGATTGCTGCTATTCAATGGAAAGGGGGTTTTTAAAATTCAGATCTGCAGATAAAAAAAATTCAGAAATACGGTTGGTCCTAGCTTTGAGTAGATACTAAGGTCACAATCTCATGGCATGCTTACCAGTGTCTAACTGAAGAATTAACCTAGTTGGCTGAACCCTGTTGGCTGAGTTTGCACAACAGGTGTTGTGCAAATCCAGCCTATAAATACATTGCAGAAAAGGTAGTGTATATTAATCATGCTTCTTACTCTTTAAATCTCACAATACTCAGAAAGATAAGTACTTCTGATGAAAAATCACATACCATAGGAATCACAATGTGTGTAATTGTGTATTATGTAACACAGCCCTTCTAAAATATCAACACTGTCTAGCTATTTATCTGGTTGGGGTTTTTTCCAACATGAGTAATTGGTTGCTATCTTTTCAATCAATGCAACAAGCTAACAGGGACTAGACCTCTTGGAAAATCTATTCTCATAAAATACTATATCTATCTATCTTTTCTTTTTATATAGATGTTTAACTGTTTCAGATACTGAAACATGAATGGCTTCGACCCAAGATATTTTTATGAGATTAAGCGTCTATGCGAAAACACACAATCTTTGACTAGAGGTTAGTACTGGTGCTGTCTAGAACGAAAGATGATACTGTAATAATAATTAATACTAAATAGCATTAAAAGAATTGTTATTTGGCCCAGGATCGAATGTGAGTTTTAGGCCTGTTTTAGGCATGAAAGCTGGTGGGGTGACTTAGGCCACTCATTCTATTTCAGCTCAACCTCACAGGTTTGTTGTAGTGGGGAAAATAGGAGGCAGTATTGGGGATGTTTATGCACTGTTTTTTCTCTTGGTTCCCAATCCTCTCTGGAACAAGTAACCTTGATTTCATAGGATCTGTTTCCCACATATACATACATAGATTTTTAGACCAGCCTTCCCTCAAATTGGGGTCATTAAAATACTTTGGGCCTTCAACTTCCAGAATTCTTAGCTAGGATGGCCAACAAATTCTGGGAGTTACAGGATGCCAGGAGGGTTTAAACCCAGCTACATAAACCTTCACAGAATTATATTTGTGCCAGCTGAACAAAACAAATAGCTATAATCAGTGATCTTACAGCAGACCACAATTGTGAGGAATGGTTCTGGCACAGGAACTCAGTGGAGGAAGATTTGCATATGAAGGTTGTTTGAAGCTTAATGGTGAGCAGATGCTTCTGTATAGAAAGGTGTACTTCCAAATAAGGGAAAAACAAGATGTACGGTAGTAACAACAGCAGCAACAGCAACAATAATTAATGCTTGATTGGGAACTGAAGATTCTAGAACCGATAAGACAAACTCTATGAAAGGTCAAGAAGTGGCCTTGAAATAAGACTATGACATAAAGTGTATTCTATTTTACTGTATATCCATTGATCCATTTTTAAAATAGGTTAAATAAATTTGTTTTTCCTTGGATGATGAAGATGTAGTAATAGGAAAAATGTTCTCTGAGTGGTAAGGTGAGATATAAATTGAATAAATAAGAAGCCGTTGTAGTAGTAATATTACTAGTAAGGGTCAAGGCTTCTTAGCTCACTTCAGTAGTATTATAAATCACAGATTATAAAAAAACCAACATGTCCCTTGCCTGCACCTGCCCTTAGCCAGTATGGAAAAAAACACATTTCTCTCACTCTGACTCCTATTTCATAATCACATCCCCCACACATCAAGCTGTATGGATGAAAGCTTCACAGCACATTTATTTCCCCTCTTCACCTCACTTCTTCACTTCTTTAATCATTGCATGTGTCTACAATGTAAACCTAAATCAATTTTACATCAGGTTAGTAATAATTAACAACTATAGGACTTTAGAATGGGTTGGTGAGTGGCTTGCAATCTTTCCAGGACTACACAGCCCAGGATTCCTTTTCACCGGAGAAAAAAAAATGACAATCACTTCAGAAATGTTAGGTAAACATTTCTGCCTTCAAAGATGAAGGGGGGTCATATATAGAGTAGCCTTCTCCACTCAATGGTATCCTTTTGTGGGAAAGAGAAAAATCCAAATTCTCAGCCATGCTGATTGAATTCTGGAAATTGTGGTTCCAATATTATCTGGAAGACTGCAGAATGGGAAATTCTGCAA
>JANHFK010007419.1:41217-55145 GCA_036250565.1 Sibynophis collaris | reverse complement strand
GGTCCAGAGATGCCATAGGATTTTAGTTTTAGAAGTAGCTTGTCATGTACCACTGAATCAAAGGCTTTACAGAAGTCTATGTAAATTGCATCAATTGCTTTGCCCTGATCAAGATTTGTAGTCCATATGTTTTTGCAGGGTAGAAGTTGTAGATTGCAATATTTTTTTTTCTGAAACCAAATTGTTTGTTAGATAATAGGTTATTTGTTTCTAGGTGAAGAGTAAGGGATTGGTTAATGATTGATTCCATGACTTTGCAGGTGACGCAGCATAAAGAGATTGGTCTGTAAGTTTTGACTAGGCTGGGGTCTCCCTTTTTGAAGAAAGGGACCATTGGCTAGTTACCATAGGTTGGTAGGGAACTTTTCTGATATTAAACAATAGAGAGTGCATTCTGGAAGCCTTGAGTATTGCAAAAATTACAGAAATACGGCCAGATGATAAAGGAGAATATGCAGCATATTTTGAGGATGGCTGTCTTGTCTCATTTCTAATCAATGTCTTTTAATTTTGTTTTCTGACATATCACATATACTGAATTTAGCTATGAATTGTTTCTATACCCTATATAAAGGCTTGAACCTGTCCCAATAAGCTTTTTCCACTTTGCCTAAAGTAATGGTGATTCATACAGGTAGATAATAAAGTAACATAGGTAAGAGCTCTGAATGAGAATTTTAATGTAAGTTCAGGGATATGTAGAGAAGGGTAAACCTTTTCTGTTTCCATCCTGCTAAGTAAACAATTAAAATGTTTTAATAATAAAAATAAATAATATGTAATTAAATTAAATATGATAAGTCAGACATTTGGGTTAGAGCTATCACGTTCTTCTTACTGGCAACTATGCTCAACCTTGGCGCCTCCCCAGATACAGAATCTGGGTCCTCATTTTACTGACCTCAGAAGGATGGAAGGCTGAGTCAACCTTGAAGAATGTCTATAATAGCTGAAGGAACCTTCTTGAATAGGTCAGTATTAGGATCTATTTGATCGGCAAGTATCAGATATAGTCCTATTCAACACATTTTGCATAAGCACCCATTTTGTGACAGGGCTTCTCTGTACTCACATTTTAAGAAAATTATTATGATATTTTTTTATTCATAATTGTTGATACCTCACCAGTGAATTAAAGCAGAATAGACATTTATTGGTTCACTTCATTCTTTTATATGCTGCTCTGTGTATCTAAAATGCTTTAAATAAACAAGCAATATTGTTTCACATTTTTGGTGGAGGGTGGAATAGCATTGAGGATACCACATTTTTATCTTATTATGCTCTTTGTTTCACTTTTGCTTTCAGTTATATGGCTAGAAGCTATTCACTTACTAACTTTATCAAATTAAACACTGTTTGAGCATTTGAAATACAGCTTCCAAGATTATAAGTCAAATAAAGTTGTATGGCACAGTGCTCTAGGGAAGCATTGAACCAACACTCATGAAGGATGGAAAAAATTTACCTCACATATCAAAATGAACTAAGCCGAGGAGACTGCAGACTGATAAATTTTCTCTTATCGGCTACACTTGTGTGTGGAGGTGGAGAATTTTTAAAGTCTGCCCATTCTCTTCAGTGTCAAACCCAAGGGCAACATTTGAAATTCTCTGGTGACAGGGAAAGACAGAGACAGAGAACTATGGCCATGTGTTATCAACCCAGAGGATATGACTGCAATAGGAAAGACAAAAGATAAAAATGTTGGTGGAACTCCCTAAATAATTCAGAGAAGCGAACGCCTCAAAAAGTGCCTTGAATACAGTGTGATGCATTAATGTGCGAAATGGAATTCAGAGACAATCTCAGTTTGTTCTTTATGAAATACCTGATTGCATTTTCTTCACCCTTCTTTCTTAATTTCCCAGCATCCAAAAATGTTTTAATGTTACAGTAGTGTTTCTTGCATCCTGATAGCTGTTCGGCAGTTCTCAAAAAAACAGCAGAAATAGCTTGATTCCTCCTATATGTAACGTAATAATGGAAGTCTGCAGTTTCACCTTTTGAAAATATGCAGGTAGATATTCTTTAATCTTCATCCAATCTGTTCTTACTGTAATATACCACTGATTTTGTATGGTCTTCAAATGCAGGATGGACAAAGGGGCAAGCAGGTACTTCCAGGAAACCATTGAGAACTCAAGATCTGGTGAATGAATTGGCTCCCCAAATTTCTCTTGGTGAAGGAGAGGATATGGGATTGCTCATGGTGCTTCATACAGATGCTTCCCACAACAAGACTGTCTCCAGCTCTGGGAGCCAGGAATGTCACCCTTCCTGAACTGCAGTTTGGAGCCTTTAAAGAGACACCCATTTATTCTCTTAATCAGTTTCACAGGAAATGAAGTATAAATTGTTTTTGAGAGATTAAAGGCCTTCAGAATGACAAGTTTTATTATACTGGATGATTTTCCTACAATCCTCAAGATTGAAGAACTTTCATATAAGTTTAAGGACTTAAATAAAAACATTGTTATTTGGAAATAAGCTTCAAAAGGATAATTTGAATGTCAATTTAGAAAAGATTTAAACAGGCTAAAGGGCCAGATTGACTGGAAATAAGATTTTGAAATAATTGTAAGAATCCTCTCTATAGTTTGTTTAAAAATCCCTATTAAAATATATGAAGATTTTGAATTTAAGTGTAAGAAATATTTTCCTGAGAAAATGTTGTGGATTAGAAAAAATATTAAAGAGAGACCTGGAAGGCTGGTTATTACAGGTAACCAGAAAGAATATAAAGAATATAAAGGAACTAAAGAATATGAAGGAAAAGATTCACTAATATAGAATGAAGAAAAGTATTTTAATTCTGAAAAAAAATCAAGAACATTTGGCAACAATGTACTTAGAACTTTCTTTTCAGATTGTTCCTTAAAATAAAAATAGATTCAAAAAATGGAGTGAGAAGAGTATCAAATTGTTTTCAATGTAGATTTAAAATCGCCAACATGCAAGACTGTTATTGATACAGATGTTATAGGATATACCAATGACACTGGTTGATGTTTTAATAGTTAAAAAAATCACACAGAAAAATGACTTGGATATATGGGTTTCAACTCTAAAGAGAGACTTAGACAAGCTTGCTATTTTGGGTTTATAAAACAGAGGAGTTATAACTATGAAGAAACTCCTGAGAAAAGATAATGAAAAAAAAAACAGCTTCTGGAACATTACTTAAAAGGAATAAACATAATGACTTTTAAAAGTAAAAAAAAATGATTTATAAAGTTGGCTTATTCAACCAAGGTTAAAATGCGTATGGTTTTTTTTCCTAGCAGTTTTTAATGGTTTTTTCATGACCATTTCTGAAATGAGATATAGAGAAGATAAGAAATTAATTTGTGGAATATTATTTGATGGGATTAAATTTCAATATGTGTTGTTTTTGGTAGCTCTTAATTGAATCTTTTTGATTAACTTTGAATGATGAAGCTTTAAAGATGTGTTTATAGATATAAGACATGGGAAGAAGATGTTTTTCTATTTATAGAGAAAATAAGTTACAATGAAAATAAATAGGCAATTGATATCAGTGGTGGGTTCCTACTGGTTCGGTCCGGATCTTGCGAACTGGTAGTAGCGGCAGTGGGAGGCTCGGGCCCCCCTGCCCGGATGTCATCCCGGGCGCTCTGCGCATGCACAGAAGCTTCTGTGCATGCACAGAAAAGCGCACGCACTCATCGCAAACTGATAGCGAAGCTAAGTGGAACCCATCCCTGATTGATATGTATAAGTTTTATATGTGTATGTCTGTGTGTAGGAGTGTATATAACACAGAGATACACTGAATGGGTTTTTCTGATTAAGATTGAATGATGGGGATTTATTATTTGCTAATAGATAAAAATATGAACTGAAGAGAATTTAGGTTGAAATGTTAAAGCAAGTGATAAGTTAATGAAATTCTACTTGTCTTGGTAAAGGGACAAGTCATTTCTTTACATATTTTTTTCTTTTTCTTTTACATATTTTTCCTTTTTCACTTTTTTCTTACCCTTTTTTGTGTTTTTCTTAATTTGTATAGTTTTTTATCTTTGTATTT
Source organism: Sibynophis collaris (assembly GCA_036250565.1). Classification (NCBI taxonomy): domain Eukaryota; kingdom Metazoa; phylum Chordata; class Lepidosauria; order Squamata; family Sibynophiidae; genus Sibynophis; species Sibynophis collaris. Next base: position 51,094 of record JANHFK010007419.1, on the reverse strand, counting down.
ATAAACTTTGATAAAAAATATTATTTAAAAAGCACAAAGGTGTGGGCAAAAGTTCTTGAAAAGTGGGTATCCAATGACTGCTGTGCTTTTTGTCCTTTGGACTTGCCAAGTGTACTTGCAGAGGAAGGATAGAATCTGGGCCTTTATAGAAAACATCTGCTGACCCTTAAGTGCTATCCCTAAACACCAACAAGTATAAATTAGGCTCACACCAATCACTGATTCATCAGAATACACTACACTTGCACAAGTCATTGGTTTACATCACTTGAAAACACTCCAGATAGAAATCTAAGGATCTCATGTATTTCTCTAGTTAGTGTAGCACTTGAGTGATGCACAGTCACAAGATAAAGTGCATGTCCTTCTAATCACTGTATCATCAGAGTTGAAGTTAAAATTAGGTAATCTTATCTTTCTTCAACCTGCTTATCCAACCTTGATTGGATGGGTCCCATGACCCATCCTTCATACACACAAAGTCACCTATAACATTACTGGCCTTGAACTACACACTTCAGAGTATATTATATTAACAAAAATTGAGGTGATAGTTTGGACAGCAACAGGTTTCAGTTCAGACATAAAAAATGGATGTTTGCTTATTCATGCTATTGCCTGCACTAAAAATGGTGAGTTTCCATAGTGCATGCCGGGTTTGAAATCTCTAGGCTTCAATGGTGATTTTTTTTTTTGTTTTGGTAATCTTTTGTTCTTTTGTCCTTGCTGTTGAACATTTGATTATCTTTTGCTGATTCAACTGCATTTATCTTTGTACACAAGCAAACAGGCATGCATGATTGGTCTTTTTGCCCTATTGTTTGTTAGCTTTTCAGAATGCATTAAGATTGTGCTTCTTGGAAAAAGAACTTGTGATAGCATTGTAAACTGATGTATCAATACATTTATTCAAACAGAAACCAGAACAGTTGGATCCAAATAGTTTCTGAAATTAGTTGAAAATATTAAAAACACATAGTTTTTTGCAATTGAAAAGTACAATTTGTGCTTGCTTGGCTGGACTTGTTCATCTTTCCAGGACATGCAACTAATTCATAATTGAAAGAATGTTGATGAGAGACTAGGTCTTTATGTCTTGTTAATATTTTGGCTGAGTCCTCAGAATTTATTTATTTAAAGAATGGAAAACTTCCCTGTTAAGAATCTTAGTACTTTAATATGACACATGGTTGCAGTTTTAAAAGGTTGTCTGTTAAAATATTCACAGACACTAAGGCAAAGATAGAAGGAATAGTGGATTCACAATAGCGTTGGTAGAAAGAGAATGGAGGGAAGAAGATAGTGTAAGAAGGGGAAACAGAACACAGCAACATAAATAAGAATACAAGACAAAATGTGCAGACGCTTGGTTCCTAAAACATCCTGCTACATTTGGCAGAGTTGTTGAGGGCTCTTCTATTTTATTGCATTGCATTTTTTCTTGTTAAATATTCACAAACTATCTTTCAAAGTTTCAGTCTTCCCTTGACAGTAAATTAAGAGATCTGCTGATGCTTCATGGTTTAGCTTGATTCCTTGACTGGCCTGAAAGCAGGCCAAGAAGCAAAGGGTGGAAACTAATCAAAGAAAGAAGCAACCTAGAACTAAGGAGGAATTTCCCAAAAGTGAAACAATTTATCAGTGGAATGACTTGCCTCCAGAAGTTATGCGGGCGCCAACACTTGACATTTTAAAGAAGAGATTGGACAATCATTTGTCTAAAATGGTTTAGTGTTTCTTGCCTGAGCAGTAGGTTGGACTAGAATACTTCCAACTACATACATACAAAGTAGATGAATACCCATCACCAATGCAAAGATGAAACAATACTTTTTTTAGTCTCAGGGTGTTTCTCCTCATATGCTCTGAATAAACAAATACATAGCACAGTGCCTAGTGACTTTGAAACCGAACTGCTGTTTATTGTTAATGTAATGGCCATCTCTGTCTTGGGAGCTACTGGTTCCTACCTTACTGTCCTCAATGCTTACACCAAACAGATTAAAAAATATTAAACACTAGTTATACAGTTCTTTGAGGTGGTGCTTTACTTTAACAAAAGCTTGAGCAAACTCAAAACTATTTCATTCTGTAAATGAAATAAAGGGACCATGTTAGTTTTATCTGCACTACTAATTTCCATCTTAGTATTTTGCTTAGAAATGGAGGAAAATGTCTTGAATTCTAGGTTTATTAGGTCCAAGTTTTTCTACCCAAATAGACATTCTTTAGAGTTTTATTTTGTTTTCCTTAGTTTGTTTTTATATTGGTTTATAAATGTTGTTTTAATGTTTTAATATTGTAAGCCACCTAGGAGTAGGATGAGTAGACAGTATAAAAATTACAGTAATAAAAGTAATAAATATGTTGCTAAATTTGAACTACAAATTATCAATACTCATAATAATTTCCATTCTTGTGTTCTTCCCACAGTATTTCTTTATCCTCCTCCCTATTAGGAGGCAATGTGTCTTGCTATCTATTCTCTACAGAGTTCTGTATTGTAAATCTGCTAGAAGTGTGTGTGTGTGTTCCTTTTATCAGCAAAAGAATTGGAGGGTGGAATGAGAAATGGTAGAAAGAGCACAACATTTATTTTAACCCTTCTGATAAGAAAGAAAAGCATCAGTGCGTCTGAAAGTTTCTGCTTTTCTTTCTTTTGGATGAACTCAGTCAAGAACATCTTAAGGTCAGGTGGTAAATCTTATAAAGCACCATTATATATTCAAAGCTGCTCTACTTTTTATTCCTATCCATACGCATTCACAGAGAGGAAGAAGTTTTGAAATCATCAAATTTCAATCTTACTCTTTTGACAAGAGATAAGGGGCATTTTTATATGCACAGAATTGCTGCAGAAATGAAAATTATTAGACAGACTTCTATTGCTATCGGTAATATCCACTTTTCATTTATACTGAAAGGGCCCAGCAATGACCCCTTGTATATTGGCATTGAATGACCTTCCTTTCTATTTCTATAGATTTATAAGTAAACATATTTTGATACTTCCATCTGCCGAATGGCTTCAACATTTGAAGTTGGCTGACTTTATCATAACATATTCCAGGTGGAAGATTCTGATAGAATATAACCTGGATCCCTGGGAGGGAGGGGCTGCATTCCAGAGCCAAAAAGGCAAAAGACCATAGAATGTTTGGACAGGAGGAAGAGGGTAAAAATGGTTTCTCCCTAGCAGTTTCCAATGTAAACCTATAGTGATGCAAATGGTTGCTTTAGTTTGGCAAGACTCCTATAGGCGAGGAACAATAAAGAAAACTACTCAAAAGTAACTGCATAAATCCTGGTTATTGGGGGAATTCACATAGATGTGAAAAATGGTTTTTCATAGAAACAAGCATGGTTTTGAATCCATAAATTATAGTGTTAAACTGTCTCACAATCAAAGATGTTATTACAATTTTAGCTATTATCCCACTGCTCAACTACTCTCCTTATTATTCCACTACTGGGCAACTATGCTGTAATTTTTTATTTCATCATCTGAACACATTTTCAGTTTTTGCATTGATGGCTGATATGAAATGTTATTATGCAAAAGAGTTAATTCTGCATGTTTCCCTTTGAAATGAATTGGCATGATTTTCTAAAGGCTTAGCATACCCAAGCTCTTTTATGATATATTTACTTATTTATGTAATATATTGGACAGTCAGAAACTATCTAGCATATAATTGTACTTTCAAAAGTTTTATGCTTTCCCATCTGCTAAAGAAAGAGTGTGAGGTTAACATATCTTTTTAAAAAGGGTTCACAATTGTATGAATGTTAGAATGTTGTACTGGTTTATATGTTATGCCTGTTGATTTGATCATGATAACTTTTTTAAAAAAAATAATAAAAGGCTGAGAAGATCAGTTTTGTGCAACCATTTCACAAACTCTTTTTTCAAAAAGTACCGGTATTTGCGTGTTTGGAATTTATCTAAGAGATGCATTTGGCAATGATATATTTACTATGACTATGCAACAAATTTAGTTATATCTGCCCTATTTCAGTTCAGTTTTTTTCTATTTGTAGGGGGAAAGGCTTATATTATTTTATCCACAGTTATTTGTGTGCAAATCAAATGGATTTCTTGATGGGATTGTGTGCATTATAAATCATACACTAAGGGGCAAGTCCATAGTAACTGCAAATATAAAATCGCATGGGAATAACAAAAGTTCACTAATATAAGCATGTACATATATAACTTGCTTGAGTTATGGAAGAGCAAAATAAGCCTCATAAACCATCTGTTTCACCATGAGACGAGTCAACCCTGGAATCCTGTTGAACCAACCTATTTTTACATTCTGTCCTTGACTCAGAGAGAGAGGCAGCAGGACAAGAGGGACGTCAATAGGCTCTGTCAATAAACCAAACAAGAATCTCAGCTGCTCTCATCTAACAGAGTTTAATTTTTAATCCAGCAAAGCAGCAACAAGGACATGGGCGGCAGCAATCCGACAGCAGAGCAAATTGGTCAGGACAGAGTGGATTGATCTATCTGAAGAAATGAAGACACAGCAGAAACTCCATTTAACAAATGAAAATGGCTTTTGGCCTTTCTTTCGGTCAAGAAAGACAGGTTCACATCTATGGCAAGGACTCCATTTTAGCTACTGCTTGTGAAATCAAGTATGGTACCAATTAATAACGTATACTATTCATAAAGAAGTTCTTAAGTGCCTACAGGCTCAATATATGAAATAATAGTATATAAAAAGCTATACCTTATCTACAATGACTATTAGTTTTTATAAGCTATCTTTTTTCCTTGTCTCCTGGTTTTCTCTTAAAAAGGTTCCTGCTTCTCCTTTTCAGAACATCTTCTGACTTTATCATGACATTGAACAACAATAATTTTGCCTCCTGAACACATTTGGGTGTATCTTATAAATTTAACCTATCGGGTACTGTTCTATAAAAATCTTCTGTTTTTGCAAGGCCACCCAGGTGATTTAACAAATTTCTTTGCACTGGTTGGCAACCTTGTTTTCTGTGCTGACATTGACAGTTTATTCATAGCTTTGGGTTGTCAGCATGACCCACTAGAATAGTGTCTCTTTATTGATTCATCAGTGTTAAGCTTCAAGGCTGTCTTGTTACACAATGGCAATGTGCATTCTTCAGTATTTGTTGGCTATGCTTCAAATATGAAAGAAACACATGAAAACATGAAACTGTTGTTGGGGCACTTCCAACTGGAATATCTGTGGTGATATAAAAGAAGTAGCTCTGCTACTTGGAATGCAGCTCGAATATGCCATGTACTGTTGTTACATATGCAAATGGGACAGCTATGCAAGCGAGTCCCATTACATTAAAAAGAAATGACCACTCCAAAAGAATTTGGTTCGAGGACAAAAGAACACAGCACATGAACCACTTGTTGACTCAACAAAAAATATTTTTTGCTTCTGCTTCACATCAAACTTGGATCTGATGAAAAGTTTTGTGAACGTGATGATGAAGGAAGGTGAAGGTTTCTGTTATTTGAGACAGATGCTTCCAAGAATAACTGATGTCAAGATTAAGGAAGGCATTTGTGATCAGATACCTCATCAATGACAAGAGGTTCTAAGATCTGTTAGTGGGGGCAGAGAAAATGAAGTGGAAAGAATTCAAAGATGGCATTGAGAATTTTCTTCATAATTAAAAAGCATCCAACTGCATTCAGCTGGTTGACAAACTTCTTAGATAGTACAAGATCATGAACTGCAACACGTCAATGAAGATTCATTTTCTGAATTCACATTTGGACTTCTTTCCCCAAAGCCTAGGTGCAGCCAGTGATGGTATTAGGGCAACTGGAATCCTTCAATGATGGGTGACTGTTGTTGGACACTGCAGGGGGATGCATCAGACACTGAGTAGAAATGACTTTGTGCTGCCAATATTAGGAGGCAGAGACATAACCAGAAATTAGGATCTGTGGAAAAAAGTTGGTATACTATTGATTCTTCTAGCTTATTTTTTCCTTAGCATCAGAAATGGCTAAATAAATCACAAAATGTACCATTTTAGTATAATTAATATATTACTCTGACTTATTTTCAGTACAACACAACTGGAAGTTACAGTTTGTTCTTCAGTTTTAACTCTGGTCTTATTCTGTCTAGAATAACAAATAATCAAGATGAAGATGTGTGTTATTCAGCCAAAACAAAATAAGATATTATAAGGCATTATACAGACGTATGTTTTCAACTAAAATTATTCAACATGTCATCAATAAAGTATTATTTGCACATCCTAGTCAATCATAATTAAACATCTCTTGCTTAAGCTGATGTTCTTATTTTACAAATTGTCCCCAACCTACTATATTCACCTAACTGATACACATAGGAAGATGTCCCTGAACTAAAACCCAAAACCAAACTATTTCCATATCCAATCTGGTAATATTAATATATAATATAGCAATATCAGCTACAACATCACGGAACTTAGATCGGTTCATCTTCAAATATGAGGTGTGTTCTTGTTGCTAGAAATGACCTTCTACTCTCTTCACAGTACAAAAAGGTCAAACTTGACACAAAAAATAAATGGACATAAATCTGACATCAGACATGGTGACATTCAGCAATCAGCATGAGAACATTTCATTCTCCCTACATTTCAGTTTCCCTGGAAACTCTGGTGAACACTCAAAAGTTGCTATTCTCTTTACCAGAACATTAAAAAGAGGGATTCAGCATGAAATGTCTGAATTGGAACTAATTGCCACATTTGATTCTACTAGTTTGGGCATGAAAAAGAACAATGGTTTCCTGTCCCACTGCAAGTATTAATTAACTTAGTAATGCTAGAATGATTGTGTTATCACCAATTATTACTCCTGTTGTTTATGGTCACTGTGCATATTTTAATGTATTAAGGAAGTAATCACATTTACACAGACTGCACTTTTTGCATTTCATTGCTACTGGACTTTTTAATTTTTAGTATGGCTTAAGTTGCTCTTTATAGAGAACAGAATGAATGCTTAACAAGTGTCATAATTCAAGGTCTTTTCACTACCTAGTAAAATTAATAGGCAACTACAAGGTAAATAATCACGGGGCTATTTTGATCAGTTTTGGAATCTATGAGTCTTATACAAGTTTTTAGCACTCCTTGGAACTGTAATAGTTTAGGGCAGGGGTATCAAACTCATGGCCCGTGGGCCAGAAGCGTCACGCACTGGCCATCCCACCCCTGTTTTAGTGAAGAGGGAAACAGTAATGATACATGGCGACAATGTGATGCCGCAGGTTTGACACCGCTGGTTTAGAGATACCATGAAATCTTTGTTATAAAGCTTCATTACCTCATTTCCACTGTAAAAATTGGCAGAAATTAATTTATCACCTTACAGATGGAATCAAACTAGCAGCAAATGCAACGAAGAACGAAGATTGCCAACTGAATTTGAATTCACCACGTTCAGCAATTAGGCCATACAACTTCACCCATTAGACTATGCAATATCAGCTTCTTGTCTAAAAGAAACTACAGGTGTTAAATTAGTAACACGACAATTCCCACATTGTTCTGTCACTGCAAGAGAAACACTGAAAATTGTTAGATAAAATTTGAATTCCAAAATGATGAAAGAAAGCCTAATTCAGATGTTAATTATTTGCTCAGTCACATTTCTCAGGTGTTACTACAGTCATAACCACTTTGCTAAACAATGGAATTTTCAGAGTACTACTTGAATGTTAAAGAAAACCTGCTCACTGATTAATGTACAATTTTAAATTAATCTTGACTTTCACACATGTTAGAAATGAATCCAGTTATACTGTGTCATTAAATACCATATGAAGAACAAATTCTACACTGTTTCTACCATCATCATCCAATTTGAATAAAGTGAACAATTTACTGAATCAAAGGCAGACTTTTATGATTTTTTTAAAAGCAAAGGCTTAGACAAAGATATCCATAGCAGAAGCCCATTCAAATACACATTTTCCTAAAGAAATTGTGTTTGCAAGTTTGCAAGAAAAAGGAGCTGCATTTTGAAAAAATAATTCACTTATATATTCCTTTTGCATGCGTAGATCAGAGTTCTTCCAATGTAATGGAACTATCTGTAAAAGACTCTAACATTAATTCAGAACTTCAGAGCCCTTGTATAAATGCAACAGTAACTTTGGAATACTATTGTTTCACAATATATTTTCCTTAAAAAGTACAAATTAATAAGTAATTTTAAATTCAGATAGACATCAAAATTTGTATATGTATATAGATATATACCCTGATATATATCTGTTTCCTTAATAAGACAATGTTTAAAAATGAATGATAACCTTTGTTTGAATAACTGCATCACAAAATTTGGAAAGTATGACACTTAAAATCCTACTTCAGATTCTCACATTAATCCTGGAAGGGTAGGGAAGATATGGCGAAGACATTATACAGTAAAATTTTAATGATTCATCTTCTGAAACATCTCTTATTAGTAATGCAGGACATTTCAGCTCTTGAGAGCATTATATTATTACTTTGCCTTGAATAAAGGGAGTTGTTTAACTATTTTCATTAACTACAGTTTATTTGGGGATGATATAGATAATTAAGTACTAAAAGCATGGTTATCTTGACACAGTGCATTAAAGATATGAAGAATTTCTAATAAAAACAGAACCTCCATTGGGACCTGAACTCACTTCCTTTCTTTGCAGTCTAAGCAAAGTATTCTGTTCACTAAGCTAATACTTTCTGTTTTGTTCTTCACTGTTGAAATTTATAACTATGATATTGGCTGCACACATTGGTTCTCCCTGTTGTTATTCTCTAAAAGCCAAAGAAATATAATGTTTCTGGACTGCTCTATGAGCAAATAAATAATTTCTATAAAAATAATGTACGTGTTATAATGTTCCCAAACCTGTTCCCTCATTTGTGCCAAGTTCTACAGAAATACTTAATTTTATTACTCACAATCATTTCTTCTCTCTCTTTTTGCCTCCATAAATAAATATGACAAAAAATTGTTGTGGCCAGGAGAGGCAGATATTCTCTCATTTTTCAGATACCTCTTTCTACATGAGCTCTGCTCAAATAATCTGATATATATATGGAGTAGGTCTGAATAAGTACACTCCAAATAATAATGTGAGCACACTTACCATTGTTCCACATGGTAAGTGTGCTCAGCTATTGCTCAGCTATTCTCCATGAAACAAGCACTGAAGAGTAGATAGTAGCACATCTGTCAAACATGAAATTGTTCCTTGCTATAGCTTCCAAATATGCTACTGTAAATTAAATCATACAAGCTTTCAGAATTGTATGTCCCCAGCATAAATTATGTCTTTTCATATTATAGTTTTATTTTGTTGGTACAAGAGTCTGGCTTATATATTCTAATTTTTGTGGGTGAAAGATTAGAAAAAAAATTCAGTTCAATGATGGTCTCCAAGAATGTATAAGTGTAACAATCAAGTGTGAAATGTATCCATTATAAATTGTATTTTATTTGCATCATTTTATGCACTGACCTATTATAAGTAGAAACACACTACAGTATGTAAAACAAAATAGAAACTGAAATTTCACAAAATTTGGAAGGTTCTAATTATTGACCCACCTCACGGTAGTGGCACCAACAATTCTGCCCAGCAGGAGCCTGCTGCTAGCTTCAGAGATCTGTTATCGACTGCAGATGCCTTCCGGTAGGCATCTGAAGGTGAAACAAAGGCCAGGGTGATGCATGCAAGTGGCAGCAAGCGGCTGCAGAAGAAGGCGAGGCAGATGTCAGGGTGTGCGAGGCCTGGTAAGTAGGGCAGCTCCAGCACCCCCATCCCCCCCGCTTATTTTTTTACCTGTGTGCCTCATCCCACCCCCTGCACCCAGGGTGGGAGGC
>JANHFK010007419.1:22700-32863 GCA_036250565.1 Sibynophis collaris | reverse complement strand
CCTGCCTGCCTTCCTTTCTTCCTTCCTTCCTTCCTTTCCTTCCTTCCTTCAAAGGAGACTAATTTTATTTTGATGTTAGTAGTTATAACAGTTTTGCTAGGTAGAGCATATTGACAAAAATTAAAGTATGAATACAGGCAAGTAGATGTACTATCTGGTGTGTGTGTGTGTGTGTAAATATAAATAAAAGAGACAGACTGCTTGGACCTTTTTAGTCAGGTTACAGATAGGGATATTATACTGACAGCAATGATCACACTTATAGATGACCTTAAATGGGAGCAAGATGAAGATGACACATTCATCTCAGCCCTTGAAATTTCTGTGGCTTTTAATATTATCAGTAATGGTAGGGATAGGGCTTAGACTTCTGCTTTGAAAAGTTCCCAGTGCTCTATTCTCTCTTCATTCATAATTAATATTTACATTATACCACCAACTCATTGGCATGAGTTTATGTATCATCAATATGGCGATGAAACACAGCTTTATATCTCTACCTTGGGGCCAACCAAGTGATTACATCAAGGTTCTTTCCCAACATCTTGAGGTTATGGGGATCAGATGGGAACCCAAAGTATCAGATCAAGCCACACAAGACCAAGAGCCTGTAGATTTTAAGAGATTTCAAATATGGATATTTCCCACCCTTAGTTTTAGATGAGGCTTTACTTCTCCAATGGAATTGATGCACAGCTGGGGATCCTCTTGAACTCATAGGTCCTGTTTGAAGATTAGCAGCAGCTATAGTCAAGAAGGTCTTTTATAACTCTTTGTGTTCATCTGTGTTGATTCTTTGATTGAAAAGCCTTACTTATGATTACTCATGCCTTGATCACTTCCCACTTGGATTATTGCAAAATGCTGTACATGGAGCTGCCCTTGAAAACTGCCTGGAAGTATAACTGATCCAGAAGACAGCAGCGCAGATAGTTATAAGAATATAATGGTATACTCATTTAATACTATCATGGTTTGATCTGATACCATGGTTTGTGATAATAAAATCTTTAAGTAAATTCTGTTATTGTTTTATACAGCTGGTCCTTGACTTATGACCACAACTGAGCTCAAAATTTCCAAGGCAGTTGTCATTTAACAATTTTTTTGCCACAGGTATTAAGTGAAGCACTGCAAGTCATTAAATGAATCGTGGTTATTTGAATCTGGCTTCCCCCATTGACTTTGCTTATAAATTATAAGTTATAAATGATGATCACATGATGCGAGGGTTAGGGTTAAATACATGCCAGTTGTCAAGCATCAAATTTTTTATCATGTGACCATGGAGAAATGCAAGGGTCGTAAGATTAAAAGCCTGTCATAAGTTACTTTTTTCAGTGCCATAACTTTGAATATTCATTAAAATGAATGGTTGTAAATTAAGGACTGCCTATATAGATAATAAGATAGAGAACTGCTGTAGCAGAATTTATATTCATTTTAATCAGGAATTCCAATAATATGGACTGACACTGTACCTTTATCACTGATTCCTTTTTATCAAACAGTGTGGTGTGCTTTCACCACACATTGACAATCCAGCTCAGATCACACTTGGGTTCCTAATTGATCTGCAGAGATACTTCAATGTTATTTCCCCCCCCAATTTTTTTTTGCAAAATTCTTTAAAATAAGTATTATACTATCAAATATAATAAACAGCAAACAAATAAACAAATTCATGCCATAAATGACACCGAATTGGATCAAAACTAATTTGATTAGCCCGTCAATGAAGGAATTACAGATCACTCTTTTGAAAGACTTTTAAATAACAAAAGCTATTATATTTTCTTTTAAATAACAAAAGCTATTATAATATATCTCAAATCACTTTAAATTGAGACAACCTACTGAAGTGGGGAGAAGGGTATTTTATGCTCTTTAGTTGAATTGAATTAAATTGAATTTGACTCTCCTGATGGTTGCATGTGGGAAGAAATGGAGCGACAAATATTTTTTATGGCAATTTAATATTTTATAGAGTGAGAAAAGAGAGTCCCCCTCGCATAATCTGGCACAGTGTTCTAGCAATAAGGATATCTCCAAACTGGTGCAGACACTTGAATCAAAGTAAACAAGTTGTAGTCAAATATGTATTGATTGCTGATTCTGGTATTTCTTCTGAATGTCAGGTATGTTCTGCTGTCACTAACTGAAAAAATGAAATGTCTTAATAAATAATGTCATTATTTATTGCCTGGTTAGCAAGAGACATGATGCAAGTTGGAGAACATCATATCCAAAGTCACTATTACAAGATAAATGAAGAATAGGAGGCTCAACCTTCAAGATCATCTGACTAGAACCAGCCTGAGCTTAACAGAAGCTAAAAGGCTTGGGGAAGGAAGGGAGATTTAAGATTACAGTGTTCCTACCATTCTGAAATCATGATTCTCACCTTGCCATTTTTTCAAAAAGTTTTAAAAACCGTTCTATTTTTCCAGACATTTGAGTATCAGTTAGTGTTCAAAGGCTACCCTTTGGGTGTGTTATTTTTTAATGCACATTTTCTTGCATTATTGATGCAATTCTTGCATCAAATTTTACTATCTACTATCCTTGTGATACAGAATACATACAAAGTTTCTAACAAACTTGGTATTCACAACGCTAATTTTGCAAAGGTGCCACTGACAAATCACTAACTATCTGCTGCTTTCAATTAGCAATTGAAGAATCTAGGACTTGTCTACCTGACACTGTTATCTGGGAACCTGATGGATTAACCTTGGGTTGGATCTATCCAGATCAATACCTTCCTTAACAGAGCTGGAAACATGGTGATCCATCTTACAGATGAATTCTAAACGCATGAGCATAGCCACTTGTCAGCTTATCATTAAATATCCCTTAGGGCTTTTTTTCATGAGCTGGAAAGTTAGCTCTTACTATACGTACCCTCTGTATGTGTGCCTGTGTGTTTATTATTGTATCTTGGATTTTTGTATTTTTTCCTTCTTTATTGTTGGCAGGTTACATTATTTTAAATTTAATTAAACAAATAGATACTGCATAGTACTAACAAGAGAACACTAATACTTAAATATTCTGGATTCAATTAAAATCACATTAGATGGATTCTCTCTTGAACCTTTTTCTACCTTTAATATGGAATATGATTTACTTTGATGTATCACTTTCTTGAAGTATCACCTGTTTAGCCTTATAGATGTGACAATTTTAATAAACAAAATTTGATTTGTTGGCCTATACATTTGTAGGAGTCTGATGTGCCACTCTCTGTTTCAATCCTTACTTATCTTGCTGCCCCTAACCTATACCTTATTCCTGAATATTTTCAAGCTGCAACACCTAAAATTCCAAGTTGGGTCATAGCATTTAGATCTGTAGTTGAATCCAAACAGCAATAGATGCCACCATATGATATTCTGTGGTATATTATGATATAGTTTAAAGCAAGCATCTCAAATTTATTGCAAAGAAAACTCTAAAATTGCAATGATTATTGATCAATGAATACCAAGAGTACCACTGGGAAGAGATTTAAAATAAGGAAATAGTATAATGAAAAAGAGAATTCCCTAAGTCACAAGCTTAAATCATTTCAGAATATAACATTATTTCTATTTTAATATTAAACCTGATACCAGAAAATCCATGAGCCAACATTTTTATAGGGATAAACATTTTACACACCAAATTTTACAGCATAAACCCTGAATTGTTTTTCTAAACAGTTTAAGGTCCATCTTTATTATCATTTCTGGAGGGAGGGCAGTTTCAAAGTTTGTTTTCAAGAAATGACTTAACATAGGTCTTATATATCATTGGACAATCAGTGCCCCATTGGGTCATTTTTCAGAGATATTTCCTTACTTAAACAGAGAAACAGAATGACCATGGGTGGGCAAAAAAGCAGTGGAAGGAGGAACAACTTCTGACTTCCTACCAGCTTCCCCACTGAGTTTCCTTGCATTGGACATCTCCCTTAAATAACCATTAAATATCCAGAAAATTCCTCACAACGGCCCTGAAGATGTTCCTGTGACAGAAACAGAATGCTGTACCATGTACTGATCTACAGTCTTCTTCTCTTTGCTGGTGCCTGCCTTATGAGAACTGAGACTGACTCAATTGAGCTTCTAGATGTCCCTCAAAATCTAATTATGCCATTAGAACTGTGGTCCCAAGGGATTTTAATGGTTCCATTGTTATTAATATCTGATGCCGTCACTTAGCCTTTAATTGCTATTTTAATTTTTTCCTGAATGTGTTTAAATGATGACTGTTTTATTCCTTTATTGTATGCTGCCCAGAGTAACTTTTTCATGTGATAGATGACCATATAAATTTGACTGATAAACAAGCACACAAATAAATATAATATTGTACTTGTCAGGATTCTGTCTCTTCCTTCCCTCCCAAAAACCGCTTCCGAACTCTGTAATCTTTTTGAAAATCAAAATGGATTGTATGCACCTGGAAGCATTTCCTTGAGAAAAAAACAATCCAGATGGCAACAGAATAAAGGCATTCTATTCAATCTTGAAACTAAACATATGCAAACAGGCATCTAATGAGGAAAAAGAGAGAATAGTGATTTACTTGAGGTCTAACTATGGTAACAATGCCAATAAGGAAAACATAATTTCTAATCCAAGTACATACGTAATTTTAAAAATTACCCTGAGGGAGGACAGTAAATTTTCCTTTTATATCCCACTACTATTGCCCAAAGAATGAGACAGTTTGATATTTATTCATCAGTGGACTGTATAAAAAATATGTCCGAAAGAAAGTAACATTCCATTGCTGGATATAAGAGCCATATTTGTGTAGCTTCAGGTTAATAGAAGATATGTGGCATATTTTCTTTAAGTGTGAACAAGAGAGATGTCATTGAGGAGTGTTGAGGGATTCGATTTTATAAAACATGACAGCCTTTTCTCCATCATTCTCACAGTTAATCACAGTTGTTTTAATGTATTCCACACAGCAGCTTTTTCTCTGTTGTTCTCAGAAAAGTCCCAAAGAAAAATAGCTGTCTTGTACAGGTCAGAAAAGAATATATGTATCTACACATACATAGACACCGTAAGGCAATATTTCTATAAACTGGATCACATTCTTACTGTCAAGATACATAGAAATATTTTAATTGATTCTGGATAACATTATTTAGCTCTGCTGTTAACCGGAAACAACCTTTTAATTATTTTAAGACACCTTAAATGAAATAAGGGAGGGAGGGAGAAAAAAGGGAGGGGGAAGGGAGAGAGGGAGAGACAGTTTGGTACCAAGATTCTCCTTCCTTGAATCTGCACAAAGGATGTGTGGGCAATTAACACAAATGTATCTTTTATTCTTTATTATCAAGAATGAAATAGAATCAATAATCTAAATGGCCTCTACTAACAATGATTTTTTTTTTTTTATTTATGGCAATCCAAAAATGTATCACCTCTAACCCTACCCCTGCCCTCCACCTGTCAGTTATATAGTTTTTTCTGCCTATGGTCATAGGGAGGAAGCCAAATTATACAAATCACAATTTAACTATTCCTTCCAGTCACAAACAGAATCATTCTAAGTACGGCAGCATCACTACTGAAATAAGCAATCATTTGTTAATGTATTTTTTAAAACGAGGAAAATGTATATCAAATTGCATTGATTTGATTTATGCATTAGAAAAGTATTGGGTTGAGAAACAACAAAAATATTATCGTGAAAAAAGTGACTATTCCTAGTCTATGCAAAGGTACTACTGATGAAAGTTTATTACAGTTTGTTTGCTGTCACTTCCTGCTGCAAGAAATGTTAGGACTAAATCTCTTTAAAATACATACAGAAAATGGATTTTTATCTGATTTTGTCTGACATTTAAATTACACCCATTTAATTTAGAATGAATTCCATTGAATTTAAAGAAGGTTAAGCAAATTACTTCAGAGGAGGCATAGACCTATGTTTGTGATGGGAAGATACAGCCTGCCTTAACTTTATTATAAGAATTCAACATGCATTTTTCTATTATGGTCAGAATTTTCATCCCTACTCAATGAAGAACATGACTTCCTACCATTTTCTCCACAGTTTGTAATCCAGTCCCAAAGTATTGTAGATGCAGCCAGATCAAAAATAAGGCCCATTTTGCATTCAATTGGTACACCTTGTCAGAAAACTGTTATAAAGATGTGTGAGAGAATGTGCAGATTCGCTTAACGACCACTGTGAAAATGTCATAAAATCAGGTCTGATCACATTATAGCTCACTTAGCGATTGTAAACTTAGCAACTGAAATTTAGGTCCTAATGGTGATTCTAAATTGAGGACTCCCTGTGTTACTGATTTCATGAACAAACTATAGCTATTGCAATTCTTACGATCTTATTACATGTCTCATCACATTTCTTGTCTATTATGAAGCACCTACTGAAACATTTATACTACGTCCTTGAAGATGCATGATAAAACTTGAAGATCAAGAATAGTGCATATTCAATTAATATCACAGAAAATATACCAAAAGTAAACCCAACAAAATCCTTAAACTCCGAAGCAGTTTTTAATGTGTAAAGAGAACTCTACAGAGGAAGAGCATTATGCCTGCTCAAATCTATTACAAATAGTTCTTGACTTATTTAAGTCCAGAATTATGGTCATGTCAGTTATTAACTGTGTGACAACCTCAATATTACACATTTTGCAGTGGGCCTTATGCAAAATCCATGATAGTTAAGTGAACCAATTTTTGCCAGAAACTGGAAGTAAACACTGCTTTATGACAAAATAATAATAATAATGTCATAACTTGTGGTTATGTGACTGCGGAATAATGCAAAGAGCAATAAATGTGGATGGTTGCTGAGTGTCCAAAATAGGGAGAAGGGCGGTATAGAAATAAAATATTTATTATTATTATTATTATTATTATGAACATGTGATCACAGGAAGGGCAATGGCCATCAGAATTTTGAATTCCAGTCGTAAGTAACCTTTTTTGTTTTGATTCATTGTAATTTCAGTCACTAGCTGTAGCTCAAGGATTGCCTTTCAATTAGTAGATATATACAACTGTATTTCATCCCTAAATCAAAACTGTAAAATCTATATATTGTAAAGTGTAAAGTGTTTAGCTGAAAAAGCTAAATGGATCTGCGCTATATAGCACAGAGACCCCTCTTCTAAGGAAGACACAAAGGTTAAAGAAATGAAAAATAACACAGGAATTCCCAAGAACAAATGCTCTAAATTGTGTGTTTGCTATTTTGAGAGAGAAGCAAATGCAGCAGAATCTGGCAGTATCCTTCTGAAAGCTGTTACTCAGGCTCACATGTGCTTTTGGCAAACAGCTTGTTCTTGTAGAACTCTCAAGGACAATAATAAATAGAATGGAAGCAAAACCATCCCACACAGCTCTTTTTTGAGAGTGAACTGGTGTCCTTGAGAAATATCATCTTAGTACTGTTTGCTTTGAGATATTTTTTTTTCTTTGCATCATTACAGGTCAATTCCTTCCCCGATTCTTTACATAGAAGCAGTACTATCAGTGATCTTTCTTCCACTATAAAGGAAAATTAAGAGACAATGGAAGAATGAAGTCCCTGTTCACTCACACCCCTTTTACAAATCAATCATGCCTTTTAGTGAAACAAGATTAAAAACAAACCATAGTAGGCTGTTGTGCTAAAAAAATCATATCATCATGATCACCAATCATCATCATCATATCATCAAGCCAGGGGTGGGTTCCAAAATTGTTTACTACTGGTTCTGTGGGCATGGCTTGCTTGGTGGGTGTGGCTTGGTGATCATGTGACTGTGGGCGTGGATTGGTGACTGGGGGGTCAAAAGCAGTGGTGAAATCTACTTTTTTTGGCATTGGTTCTGAGGGCATGGCTTGGTAGGCGTGGTCATGTGACCGGGTGGGTGTGGCCATGTGACTGGGTGGCATGACCATATGACTGGGTAGGCTCAGCCAATTTAGCAGTCCATTTTGGCAGGGAGCAGGGGATTGGACTAGATGACCTCTGAGGTCCCTTCCAGCCTTTGCGTGCTGTGCTGTTTCAAAGCATCTTCTGAAGCTGTGTCTAGTGCCTCCATCCTTCCTTTCTTCCTTCCTTCTTTCCTTCTTTCCTTCCTTCTTTCTTTTTCTTCTGTGGGAAGCACCCCCCCCCCAAATAAAATATTACTCATAAGAAAAGGCTCCCAGAAAAACAAGGAAAAGCTGCTAAGTTCCTGCCCAGTAGAGATAATGAGATAGTGACATTATAGAAAGTGGAAGCCTGAGAAAGATTTTTGGCAAGATTTTTTTTATTCAGTTCAGCTGACACAGATCTGCAATTTAAAAAATCCTCCTGAGGCTTTTCAGTTTGACTTGTGGACTTCAACTCCCAGAATCCCATACTGTGTAAAGCAATAGCATTTTTTCCCTCCTTCAACAAGCTAAAAGTGAGCGAAAAGTGATTTTTTTTCCTTCTAATACCTCCCATTTCCTTTCTTTCTTTCTTTTTTTCTCTTTCTTTCTTTCTCCCTTCCCTTCCCTCCCTCTCTCTTTTTTTTTCCCTTCCCTTCCCCCCACCCTCTGTTTCTCTGTTTCTTTCATTCAGGCAAAGCAGCAGGGGAAAAAGGCTTTTCTTTCGAGCTCGCACGGCTCAGCTGATTGTCTGAATACTTACTTCAGGAGGCAGCAGCTCCGTTAAAGGGTTGGCCACATGGGAAGGCAGTTTAGGCAGGCAGGCTGCAGGGCACATGTATTCTGCTGCCCGGGAGGTGAGGACCAGTTTGGCGGCAGGGCCAAACCAATGCCAAATGATCACTATCAGTTCTAGAGAACTGGTGAGAACCGGTAGCAACCCACCACTGGTGTGTTCATCTGTTATTACTTTTTGTACTTTTATTTTCTTTAAAAGATCCCTATGCTATAAAATAATCCATTTTAGTCAAAAGCTCTTTGGAGTTTCAAAACAATACCATGAAATTTTCATGAATCTTTTGATATGTAGTGCTCTCTCACACTTCTATTAACCTTTAATACAATTTAGAGTAATTATAACTTAATTCTAAATGAATCCATTTAGATTCATCTGAAATCAAAGGGGCCAAAAATATTTTTTTCAAGAAAGGAAAAGAACCTCTAATTTTAATTCCAGCTTTTTTTTAATTATTGAAGAAATTAATTAGCATTCAATACTGACAAAATTCTTATATACTTATATGTAAATAATAAAAATATATTTTAAAAAGATACTGACAAAATACATTCAAATACATTCAGTAATACATCAAATTGTTCTTTGGATCTTCAGCTAAACTAAACCAGAAAAAAAGACAAAATTATTGGCCATATTAGTCATTTAACATTGCCAAACCTCAGTAACAATTAGGAATTATTAACTAATACAACTTCATATGGTAAGGCTTGTTTGCAAGGAATCGTTAAATGTAATGGTAAGGATTTCATTTAATTCCAGTAATAGCATTTTGTTTACTCATCAACAAGCTCACATGTGAAATCACATTTGGAAAAGTTCATTTTCCTGCCCTCATGTAAAAGATAAAATAAATACAAAATTCAGTTTGTCCTGCATATTGATTGCATACTGAAAACCACCTTTGAGAATCAGTTTTGTGTAATAGTTAAGACTAGAAATTGGGAGACTATAAATTCTAATCCTACTTTAGGCATAAGGGAGCTGGGTGGCGCAGAGCCCAGGCACTTTCTCGCAGCCCTAGGAAGGAAGCATTGGCAAACTACTTCTGAAAAAGTCTTGCCAAGTAAACTGCAAGGCCTTGTCCAGTCAGCCATTGTGAATTGGATATGATTGAATGGAAGAAAAATAAATAAATCAACCAGAGTTTCAATTGATTTTCATGCTAGATTGTCAAAAGCCCACTTTGTGATTGCTAAAACACAGAGAAAATGGGGTATATAGGATTTTTGTAATAAATTAACTTAAGTACATCAATCAAAAATCTGTTCATTTGAAATGTTCCAATGTTCCTGTATGCAAATATAAATGTTCCTCTATATTTATACAGTAAATAAATGATTAAAATATAATATATGATATATAACATATATCAAGGTTGATATATAACATATATCAAGGTTGAATCAAGGTTGACTCAGCCTTCCATCCTTTCTAAGGTAGGTAAATTGAGGACCCAGTTTGTGGGGGGCAATAAGCTG
>JANHFK010007415.1:219295-229792 GCA_036250565.1 Sibynophis collaris | reverse complement strand
GTCCTCAATTTACCTACCTTAGAAAGGATGGAAGGCTGAGTCAACCTTGAGCCTGGTGAGATTAGAACCTGCAGTAAATGCAGGCAGCTGGTGTTAATAACAGGGTGTTTAGACCACTGTACTACCAAGGCTCTTATACCTAATCTTTTCAACTAGAAATCTGAGAATTTCCTGGAAGCCATATATTCTGGGTTTATTCTATTGCATCTTTACACAGCAGGCATATTTATATGGCAGAGATTGTGCTGAATCTTCAGAGAGTTATTGTCCAACACATTAAGGCAACAGCAAATAATCCAATATACGACTTTAGTACTATATGGCTTCTTATGGTGCTACCGTAAAAATAGAGTATAAATAATATTCTATGCCCTTAATATTTTTTCCCTCTATCTAGGAAATAAAAGCCTTTACATGCGCAGTTACCGTATATTTTAGCAAAAGGGGTTGGTGTTTTTTTTTGCTGTTTATACCATAACATTGTGCACTAGTGACATTTCCATAACGATTTGAAGATTATCTTACAATTAGAGATACTGTATTAATAATGTTAGCAAAACATACTTTGAAGACATCTAAATATATTTGGGGTGGTTTAAAATTTCAGAATCTCTTAAGAGAATGAAATAGGCTCAATTTGCATTTTGATGTTCAGTCCAAAACTATATTGCAGTTAGCACAGCCAATTTTTAGATTAATTAGGCAAAAAAAATTTTTTTTTTCATTAAATAAGGCAGCCTATCCATATGAACTTTTAGTTGAGGTCACCTTGCAGAAAATTCTTATGTTTCTGCAGGTTTGAAAACATGGTTGAATTATATTTAAAACAAACCTCTGCGGTATCTGTCATCCGCAAAATGGAATATTTCTTATCACCCTAAACAGAGAAGCAGATTTTATAGTCTATAGAATATTCCACCCACCACAATTTTCAGCCCATACAAATAAAAAAAAATATCTGGGTTTTATTATCATTCCTTCCTACAAACATGGTGAAAAGACAGGACTTGGTCATCATTATATAAACCAGATTTGGTCGTTTTTATTGATTCAGTTCTTCACCAACAAGAAAAGCATCCGTCTATCACGAAAATGTTGCCTATAATTTTAGCATCATGAAAGTAAGAGATTATTATTTATTGCATTTACAGTATTTGTCCCTTTGAGTTAGTGTTGATTGCTGGCAATTGTCTGGACAGGTCCCTACAAGTATCTTGGCAAGATTTTGAAAACTTTTAACATTGCCTGCTTTCTAAAGAGTGATTAGACTAGAACTCAGTCTCCTGCTTTTTAGCCTGGTATCTTAACCTCTAGATATAGCTATACAATTTGGGATGAACACCCTTTGATGGTGTGGGGATAGGAATGGATTTCCAGAAAAGAATTGCAAACTATAGGAACCAGGAGCACCACTCAGGTACCCCTCGAGGACACAGATAAACCTCCAAGTACTTCAATGACCCTCTAAAAAGATGCAGATTATCAGATGTCTGCAAGGAATTTCAATCCTTCCATTCCCCACTATCCTGTCAAAACAAAACTTCTTGGATGAGAAGCGAAACGTCTTCAAAGGAAAAAAACCAAGAAACTCCAGTTGTCTCCTGAAAAAGCATCTGTGGGACAACCATGACCTGGGTGATTGAGAATCTCTACAAACTCTTAACCTCTAGACTAAACTAGATCTCACTTTTGGAGGATAAGGTCTCCCATAATGGCTTGCCTTTAGAAGAAATTGCAAGTTATAGAAAGATCATGGAACAATGTAGCCTGGATATCTAGTTATCTGCCACCTTAGTGTGTTTCCGTTGTAAAAAAAATGGCTGTTTAGAAGTGTTCCTTCCATAAATCACACTATCATGGTAGGTTGGTTTGTGTTTTGTTTGTTGGACTTTTTGACCCTGTATCCAGGTAAACTCTAAGTTGCTCAGAGTTTACAGGTACATAACAGCAAAGAAACTTTAGTGAATAAACAAATACTTGTAAGATATCCTTGACTGTTGAATCGCTTTCTATGCAATCTTTTACCTTTTAAAAAAATTGAAAGAGTTTTATTTACAAATGATAAATGCAAATGATGCTGACACTTTTGATCTTTGATCTCTTTCACAAAGTTGGTAAGAATTTCATTTCAACTGCAATGGGGATTTTTTTTCTTTTGTTCTAAAGTTGATGAAATCAATGTCACAAATTCAAATGCATAGCTACATCATTGCTGTGGTTGCACACAGTGGTTAGAATGCAATACTGCAGGCTACGTCTGCTGATCACCAGCTGCCAGCAGTTTGGCAGATCAAATCTCACCAGGCTCAAGGTTGACTTAGCCTTCCATCCTTCCAAGGTGGGTAAAATGAGGACCCAGATTGTTGGGGGCAAGAGGCTGACTCAGTAAACGGCTTAGAGAGGGCTGTAAAAGCACTATGAACCAATATATAAGTCTTAGTGCTATTGCTATTGCTCTGTGAATCCTACAGACTTTACCCACAACTATTATTCACTTGTGGTTTCCAGATAGCATATTAGTATCTCATACTGATTTTTGTTTTTTATTCCCTCAAACTGCTCATGGGGTTATCAAATTCTGGAACGACTTACCTCCAGAAGTTGTGGGTGTTCCAACACTGGAGATTTTTTAAGAAGAGATTGGACAACCATTTGTCTGAAATGGTATAGGATTTCATGCTTGAGCAGGGGATCAGACTAGAAGACCTTCAAGGTTCCTTCCAACTCGTGTTATTCTGTTATTCTTTTCTGTTATGTTTTGATGAATAGGGTAGATTTTGTTGTTCTAATGCATACACTCAAGGGTGGGTTCCACTTACCTTCGCTACTGGTTCACTATGGGAGCTCATACGCAGTGCTTCTGCACATGTGCAGAGTGTCTGATGATGTCCGGGCAAGTGGGTGGAGCCTTCCACAGCTGCTACTCCTGGTTCGCAAGATCCAGAGTGAACCAGTAGGAACCCACCACTGATGCACTCCCACAAACAATTTTTTCATAGCCACCAGGAAAATGATAAAAAGACTGTGATGGACATTTCTTCTAAAAACCATACTTGATAATGGTGAAAGCAATGGCTACATCCCCCAAAACCAAGAAAGTTTCTACTTAGTTAGATGGTCTTTACCTAATGCTGGATAGACACATTTTGCTGGATTTTTTTTAACCTTTTTTTTTTTAACCAATTCTCCTTCACTTTGCTGAAAGAGAAATTGCTTTCAAAATTTCCCCAAAGGAGAAAAAAGGGGTCATTATAGTTATTTAGCTACCAGGTGGCCAAACAATATATGGGTGAATGTCCTGTCTTTCATTATACATCGGATCTTCAGCAATCTGTAGCTTTCAATTCCAAGGGAAGACACCATGTAGTGGTGTTCGTGTCACCATTAAAGAGCATTCCTGCTCTTGAGAAATTGTTTCCATACAGAAATTTGGAGAAATCATCCATTTATCTGCCTACGAATTTCACAGAAGCCATTTGTGCTAAGCACTAGTGTTATCTGTTCACGGTGATGGTCCCTAATGCTATTTCTAATGTGGGCCATTTACGGGGTCGATAGTCTAGCCAACAGAGTTCAGAAATGGAAGAGTTCCTCATAAGAGTTTTAGCATGTAGCTGGTTCGAAACATGTCTTCTAAATATGTAGGGCACACAGATGCAAACATATCATACAATTAATGAGATTCTAGCCTTGCTGCAGTTCCCCAACCCTGAAATTCTGACTCTTCAGCAAGCTCACTGTAGGCACTCATAAAATTAAATGTTTCCACTCCATCTATTTTTCATAGCATTTGCAATTTACATGCAGCACCCGGTTAACCTCCTGACAAAATAGATTTAGCTTTCATGGCCAATACATTGCTTCCTGATTTCAGGTCAGAAAATTCATCTGTTTAGGTGGGAGAGAACCTGGCATTTTTTCATACAGAAGTATTTGGCTCAGAGTTCCTTTTTCTTAATGCTTTTCTGCCTCCAATTGTTTCTACTGATTAAACCTTCCAATTTTCCTGAGCTTGAGAAAGGTCTTTGACATAGTTATAGTCTGCTTTCAGTCTTTCTCCACTTCTCCTTCAACTGCTTGGAAAGTTAAGTCTACCTTGACCCTTCTCTTATTCTATAATTAAGACTCCGGACTAGATGGCCAGAACCTAGAAATGCAAAGGAGATTAAAAAAAAAATAAAACACTCCATTAAAAAAATATATATATATAGTTCTATAGATTTATACTTTCAGCAGGGTATTTTTGGCACTAAACGCAATCTATATTTATAACAAAATGGTTGCCAAGCCAATTATTCACATGCAAGAAGAATTGGGAATTGATGATATGTGTTTTAAAGAAGACATTGGATGAGAAGGGAGAACTCCATTAACTCTTGTCTCATTTTCAAGGGGGTGAGTCGGTTGGAGATTTGAATTCAGCAGAAGTTCTTGTTGCAAAATATGTTCCTGAAGATAAGCGCAGTGCTAGAAAAATTCTCGGTAATGAAGTAGCAGAACATCCCATTAAAGAAACAAAATGCTCATAATATGTTTATCTTGGATGCAGGGTATGGGGTTTAGACAATCAGGCAATGAATGCTAGCAGACGTTCATAAGATTTGAAGTAAAAAAATAGATTTATGAAAGAGAGAGAGAGACAGAGAGACAGAGAGAGAGACAGAGAGAGAGAGACAGAAACAGAGAGACAGAGAGAGAAAGACAGAGACAGAGACAGATACAGAAAGAGAGACAGAGAAAGAGAGAGACAGAGAGAGAGAGAGACACACACACACAGAGAGACAGACAGACAGAGAGGCAGAGAGAGGCAGAGAGACAGAGAGACAGATAGAAAGAGGGAGAAAGAGAGTGAGAAAGAGAGACAGAGAGAAAGAGAGAGACAGAGAGAGACAGACAGAAAGAAAGAGAGAGACAGAGAAAGACAGATAGAAAGAGAGAGAAAGAGAGAGAGAAAGAGAGACAGAGAGAGACAGAGAGAGACAGAGAGAAAGAGATAGAGAAAGAGAGAGAGAGACAGAGAGAAAGAGAGAGAGAGAGAGAGACAGAAACAGAGAGACAGAGAGAGAAAGACAGAGACAGAGCGAGAGAGACAGAGAGATACAGAAAGAGAGACAGAGAAAGAGAGAGAGACACAGAGAGAGAGACAGACAGATAGAGAGGCAGAGAGAGGCAGAGAGACAGAGAGACAGAGAAAGACAGAGAGAAAGAGAGAGAGAAAGAAAGAGAGAGAGAGAGAGAGAGAGAGAGAGACAGAGACAGAGACAGAGACAGAGACAGAGACATACGCACATCCAGGAAGTCCCCCCTTTCTCTTAAACAGAGAACTCATTTAATGAATAATAAACCAGGTGAGAATTAGATGTACGCAAAAAGCCATTCCCCTCACTTATTTCTCACCATTTGCCTCACAAGTCAAAACAGTTCATATGTGTGAAGAAATGTTGCAAACTCCAAGATAACAGTTGTAATCTCCAAGATTATAATTTCATAACGTAGACCTTCTGCTAATAGGAGCCCATGTATTTCAGATGCTCAGTCATAGAACCCGATTATTATTTTTTTCCTTTAAAAAAAAAAGCCCTAAAATGTCATCGGATTGCATAAAACTCAACTTGGAAAGCTACGTTGAGCCATCAGAGTTGGGGACAACTTGCACCATAAATCTATTAGTCTTCCCCCTTCCCCGAGAGGCTTATGGGTTGCAGACATCAGTCTGCAGAGAAAGCAGAATATTCGTTGAAATAGCTCTTTGGTAGAACCGGCCTGCAGAGTACAACTATTTGCATTTTGGTTTGTGGCCATTGCCGTTTCCTTTTGAGAGATATGTAGCTTTGCACACTGCGAGTCTTCTAGCGTGAGTACATGGCTGCCATGGGGAATATGCAGTGATGATAACACCATATGTGGCGATGATATAAATTTATATCCAAGCTGTATGACAGCCAGCCAGCACTGTCACCTCATGCCGTGCGGTAAATGAAAAGATAGTTAAAACGTACGAATTAGTCCCCAAACGAGTGATGTCTATGCAAATTAGATAAGTTTTGTAATTGCAGGATTTTTTCAGTGCTGATCAGGCAAATATCCTCTTGCTTGGTCCCCTAAATGCATGCTACATTATTAATATTAAGCCAAATGAAATGGCTTTTTTCAAAAGGAATGCTGAAAAATAGATTTTAAAAAGAAATCAAAACTCATTAGGGCTGGGAATTTGAGCATTACCAGGGTGAAATTCTGCCAGGTTTTGGAGAACTGGTAGTGGGAATTTTGAGTAGTTCGGAGAACCGGCAAATACCACCTCTGGCTGTTCCCAAAGTGGGGTGGGAATGGAGATTTTGCAGTATACTTCCCCTGGAGTGGAGTGGGAATGGAGATTTTGCAATATACTTCCCCTGGAGTGGAGTGGGAATGGAGATTTTGCAGTATACTTCCCCTGGAGTGGAGTGGGAATGGAGATTTTGCAGGAACCTTCCCCTGGAGTGGGGAAGGAATGGAGATTTTACAGTATCCTTCCCCCAGGAGTGGGATGGGAATGGGGATTTTACGGTAATCTTTCCCTGCTATGCCCACCAAGCCACGCCCACCAAGCCATGACACACCCACAAAACTGGTAGTAAAAAAATTTGAACCCACCCCTGCAGACATTTCATTACCTAAACTAGTAACATCATCACTGAGGTTTGGGTGATGAATCATCTGCCAGAAATCAACCAAGCTCAAGGAGCACCAAGGACCCCTCAAAAAATTTAAGTGTTGCCCTCCTTATCTAAGATCTTATGCAATGGTGGTGTAATCCAACACAGAAAGTTTTTGGAAGACCAGATATGCTTCTCCATCCACCCGCTACACTTTTCATGTCCAATACTGAAGAATAAATAGTAAAAAAAAAAGAAGAAGCCTTTGAATGATTCATGTATTATAATAATGAACTATTAGTTAAAAAGACAAATAGCCCCAATGATATTCTTGTAATGTCACCCTTACAATAGCCATCATCCCTGAATTGGTAATGTGCTATTTTTTAATATTAAAAAAGCTTCTGTAGTAGCACAATAAATTACAGCAAAAAAAAATATTATTGCAATGGATTAAATGATTAAATTATAGCTTGGCGATTTATTTTACTCTGAATGTAAGATTTTTCTTCTTCACTGGACTTTGAGCATATTTTTTTTTTACAGCCCAGTACTTGGCACATCAATTTCAAAGTAATCAATATTGACTTTTTCAGTAATATATTAGTTTAACATTTATTTACTTGTTTTGCATATAGCAGAAATGCTAATACGTTATATAAATAAGCCATATTTTCTCCCCTGCTTCAAGAAATGTTATTAGGATAATCATCTCTGCTCATTCTTCATCGTGAAATAATAACATTTCACTGCGGGCGTCTTCCTTCAGAAAACCTACGAGAAACTTCTTTTAAAAAAAGAAGAAGCGAACGAGAGAGTAAAGTTTTTGCCAATCCGTGATCTTCATGCAGCGGAAATTAAATCGGTCTGGTACCCCAGGGCAGGTGTGGATTCTACTGATCTTGGCTACCGGTTCGCAACGGGAGCGTGGGAATGCTCATTCGCGCATGGTGCTTCTGTGCATGCACAGAGCATCTGTGATGACATCCGGACAGGTGGGAGGAGCCTCCTGCCACCGCTACTACCGGTTCGCAAGATCCGGAGCGAACCGGTAGGAACTCACCACTGCCCCATGGTGACCTGAAAATAATTCTGGTCCTCTTAGGATCCTATTCTGTAGATATAAAAAGGTAAGGTTTCCCCTGTACAGCTGTTTCTGACTCTAGGTCAGAAGTATCAAACTTGATTTCATTGAGGGCCGCATTAGGGCTGTGTTTGACCTCGGGGGGGCAGGAGGGGCGCGCCCTCCCGGCACCATTTTTGGAGGGAGGGAGCATTGTCCAAAGACATTTCATGGAGCAGGGAAGACAATACATCGAGCTGGTGGGAATTCGGTTACATTCCCACCAAAGTGGTACCTATTTATCTACTCATGTTTGCATGCTTTCAACCTGCTAGGTGGCCACTGCAGGCGTCTCATTACTTAAACTAGTAACATCATCAGTGAGGTTTGGGGGATGAATTCATCTTGATGAATCCTGTACAGCTGTTTCTGACTTTAGGTGAGGGATATCTAACTTGATGCCGCATTAGGGTTGTGTTTGACCTCGGGGGGGCAGGGGGGGCGTGCCCCCCGGCACCATTTTTGGCTGCAATTGCCTCCTGCGGCACTCTCCCAGTGAAAATGGAGATCAGGAGGACCACACACGGTCCAGTCCTTCGCTGTTTCCAGGACAGCCCCGCAGGCCAGATCTAATCACCCCGCAGGCCAGATCCCGTCTGCGGGCCTTGAGTTTGACACTCCTGCTCTAGGTGCTTATCTCTGTTTCTTAATGGAGGGAGCCAGCATTGTCTAAAGACATTTAATGGAGCAGGGAAGGCAATACATCGAGCTGCATGGAATTCTGTTACATTCCCACCAAAGTGGTACCTATTTATCTACTCATGTTTGCATGCTTTCAGCCTGCTAGGTGGGCAGGAGCTGGGCCAACAATGGGAGCTCACCCCATCACACGGTGCTTGGGACTCAAACCCAGATGGTCAGCTTTCCAGTTGACAGGCTCAGCATGACCCGCGGTGGCGCAGTGGTTACAGTGCAGTACTGCAGGCTATTTCTGCTGCCTGCCGCTGCCTGCAAATTGGCAGTTCGAATTGCACCAGGCTCAAGGTTGACTCAGCCTTCCATCCTTCCAAGGTGGGTAAAACCCAGATTGTTGCGGGTAATATGCTGACTCTGTAAATCACTTAGAGAGGGCTGTAAAGTGTTATATCAGTCTAAGTGCTATTGCTATTGCTATCTTTAACCACTGAGCCATTGTGCTCCCTATTCTGTAGATATAGGCAAACGTAATCAAGTCTTTAACCAACCTGGTTCAGCATGTTGTGTCAGGTCAGCCCATGCCTCTGACCGTTGCTTTTGCTCTGTCTTCACAAATCTCTTGACAACCTTTTATCAATTAATATGCGATGTTCCTGTAAAGAAGTAGGCCACGACAAAGTTTCCGCCTTCTCAGCTTTTGAACTACAGATCTTTTCGGCTTAAGCCATCATGTCCATAATGCTAGGAATTAGCATTAGGTCGGAGAGATCTGGAAGGCTTGTAACGGAATAAGCCCTTCAGACTGATCAGCTAAGCAACAATCACTTGCCATTAGCAATGCTGGCATGGGCTCAAGAATGCTGAAAACAAAAATCTGGGGGCAACAGATTACCAGATGTCCAACGTAGCTCACATGATTGCAGTATAGCAGCTTAGAGACATAAATGCCTTCTAAACACATATATAAGGTGGCCCAGCCTGCAGAAGAAAGCACCTCAAAATTCCATCAGTTTAAGCAAAATACATGGAATCTAAACTGTCAAAATCAAGTCTGGATCATGTCAATCCAAGAAATATTGTTTTAAAAATAGAAAACAAGCAGGGGTGAAATCCAGCAGGTTCTGACAGATTCTGGAGAACTGGTAGCGGAAATTTTCAGTAGTTCAGAGAACCGGCAAATGCCACCACTGGCTGGCCCCAGAGTGGAGTGAGAATGGAGATTTTGCAATATCCTTCTCCCAGGGGTAGGAAGGGAATGGGGATTTTGCAATATTCTTCCCCCAGGGGTAGGGAGGGAATGGAGATTTTGCAATATCCTTCCCCCAGGGGTAGGGAGGGAATGGAGATTTTGCAGTATCCTTCCCCTGCCATGCCCACCAAGCCACGCCCACTAAGCCACATCACGCCCACCAAACCACGCCCACAGAACCGGTAGTTTAAAAAAAATTGGATTTCACCACTGAAAACAAGTTGCCTTCTAGGTATAATATACTTTAATTTTAGAGACTGCCTAAAAAGAATGCCCTACCAAAGCATATAGCAATAGTTCAGTAATTTATGTACACCACCACTCTAATTACCATACATCCGATCCCCGTTTATTACTCATTTGTGATTTAAGCAGCATTTTGACATCACCATATTTTACATAGGCAGGCTCATAAATCCGGAAAAAAACAGGTCTGAATCTACACTAATACGCTAATTCTGCAGGATGAAAATTTAAGCTCCTCAGGTTCGCTTGCAGTGTATGTGGGTGTTACAGATGTGTGTATGTGGGTGTGCGTTTTGTTTTGTTTTTAAGAGAAAAAGGAAGCAAGCTATCTTAAACTGAATGGGAGCGAACAAAAACTCCTCAAGTTCTATACAAGTCAAGCCTAGATCCAAAAAGCTCGTTTATCTTATTTATTGATCATGTAGATTGATACTCAAATATGTTTCCAGAACAGCGTACAATAAAATATTTACAACACCATAAAATGCATTTAAAGTAGTAACTGTGTAAATTTTGCTTTCCTAGTAAAAGAAAAGCAGTGAAAATAGACTGGTACAATTAAAAAAATTCTTCAACTTCCAACATTTCTAGAACGACGATTTTAAACA
>JANHFK010007409.1:5329-19449 GCA_036250565.1 Sibynophis collaris | reverse complement strand
GTGGGGGATTGGAGAGAACTATTTAAAATCTAAAGCCTAGTGTGATAATGGCATTTTATATAAAAATATAAAGGACTATAATTTGTACTGGTGTTCTTACTAAAATGCCAGTTATAAAGGTAAAGGTAAAGATTCCCCTTGCACATATATGCTAGTTGTTCCTGACTCTAGGGGGCGGTGCTCATCTCCGTTTCAAAGCCGAAGAGCCAGCACTGTCCAAAGATGTGTTCGTGGTCATGTGACCAGCATGACTAAACGGCAAAGGCGCATGGAACGTTGTTACCTTCCCACCAAAGGTGGTCCCTATTTTTCTACTTACATTTTTTATGTGCTTTTGAACTGCTAGGTTAGCAGAAGCTGGGACAAGTAATGGGAGCTCACTCCGTTACGTGGCACTAGGGATTCGAACCGCTGAACTGCTGATCTTTCAATCGGCGAACTCAGCATCTTAACCACTGAGCCACCGCGTCCCTAAAATGCCAGTTATAAAGATGTTTTATTAAACAACAAACTATAAAATGTATCTAAAATAATGCTATGGAAGCAGTAGAGCATAGATCAGGATCAGCTGGTAGATCTCTTAAGTTACAAGGTATGGATGAAAAGTTCTCTTGGCTGCCAATTCATCATAAAGACAGAAAATACATTGATGTTTCCTGTTTTCTAAATGAGATTGGTGAAAAGAAGAAAGCTTGGAGGGGTAACAGAAGTACACCTAGAGAACTGTACATGCTGTTCCCAGGCTGAGCATATAACGTATATTTAGTGGCAGAAGGGCATAATTACCTCCATGAATTATTACTGAGTTTGTGAATAAAAACAAAGTGAATGTCAGAAGCCTTAAGCCAGTCCACTCTGATGCATGGCCCCACAGTTTCTGAAATTCCTAATGTTCAGGGTGTTCAGAAAAGGAGTAAAATTTCAAGAATAAGAAGTATAGAATGGAGAAGCTTTATTTACTTACAGGTAATCTTGGTTAATAACAATAATTGGGACCTGGAATGCTGTTGCTAAATAATATAGTCATACAGTGTGATATCACATAACCATATTGACCTATGATAGCAAATTCCAGCAGTTCTAGTTCATGTTAAGTTCTAGTTCATGTTAAACAATAGCAACTGCAATACTATTTAGACTTATATATCACTTCGTCATGTTTTACAGCCCCCTATAAGAAGTTTACAGAGTCAGCATATTGCCCCCATCAATCTGGGTCCTCATTTTACCAACCTCGGAAGACTGGAAAGGCTGAGTCAATCTTGAGCCGGTCAGGATCGAACTGCTGGCATTGGGAATGCAGAGTTAGCCTGCAATACTGCATTCTAACCACTGTGCCTTTAAGCAAATCCCGCATGGTCATATGATCACCATCTGTGACCTTGTGGTGACTTTCCCATTGATTTTGCTTGTGGGAAGCCAGCTGTGAAAGTCACAAGAGTGCTCATGTGACCACGTGATTCTGCAACCATTATAATTGTGAGCTGGTTCCCAAGCACCCAAATTGCAATCATGTGACTGTGGGGGATGCTGCGATGGCTTCAGTTTTGAGGACAGGCTGTAGGTGTTCTTCAGTGTCATTGTAACTTTGAACACTTGCTGAATGAATGGTTGTTAACCATTCATACAGAGGACTATCTGTATTTATTTACTTACTGAATATAATTGTATGCTGCTGAGTTCCTAATGGCTCTGAGTTGCTTACGTCAAGCAACAAATATCATTAAAATAGAATCAATCAATCAGTCAATCAAAATAATCACTTCAGATGGCTTCACACAATCCTGATTGTCCTCAGATGTTTTCTGAAGTGCACAACTTCCAGGTTTTTTGGAAGCTAAACAAGGAAAGAGTAATCTGGATTTCAAGGGGATTAAAAATGCATGCTATATTTGATTGTTTACTATCCAGGTAATCTTAAGTACACAGTGTAGGTTCATTTAATTTTTTTTTAAGTTCATTTTAAGTACCCAGATATGTTTTGTGAAACAGAAATCCAGTTGTTCTAGATTTCCTTCTGACACAACCCTATCTGAATGTTTTTGGAGATGTTGCTAACCTTTGGATGGATATTGAAGTACCGATTATTTTCAAAGTTCTTCTTTTCACTCTCAGCATAGTAAAGCAGAAAACTTTCTTTGATGATAAAGAATCTGAAAAAGAAATATATCTTTATGTAAAATTTTAATTCAACGGAATTTATAGTTATTTGAACCGTGGTGGATGCCATGGGTCCACAGTGTAGTAGAAAATGCTGATGTACCTGAACAAGTATGAATTGGCCTTTTGGTAGGTTTAGTCATTTTCTTATGACATCTTTTGCTATTCTACTAGTATCATTTTGAGGAAACTTGCCTTTTGCTGTGTTCTCTACACATCCTATTTTGCATTGCAGTGATTACAACCTGTTGATTTACAACCTTAAGCCTAAAAGAAGATAGTTGAAATTACCCTTTCAGTATTTGTTTAAGTGTAAGTATTGCTACCTAGAAAAATTACATATATCTGTACCAGAGGTGGTATTCAGCAGGTTCTGACCAGTTCTGGAGAACTGGTAGTGGAAATTTTGAGTAGTTCAGAGAACCGGTAAATACCACCTCTGACTGGTCCCGCCCCCATCTAGTCTCTGTCTCCTGAATCCCACCTGATCAGGAGGAAATAGGGATTTTGCAGTAACCTTCCCCTGGAATGGGGAAAGAATGGAGATTTTACTATATCCTTCTCCTGCCATGCCCACCAAGCCACACCCACAGAACCGGTAGTAAAAAAATGTGAATCCCACCACTGATACCTGTACTATCACACACTGAATCTTGAGAAAAAAAGTAATGTGGAACTTTTAAATATGGTATTTATTTGTTAAAAATACCTTCTATATCAGTTTCCATTATAGAATATTTGGAAACAGTTAAAATTTTTGAACTCCTTCACAAAGAAAAACAAAAAGATATACCGATAGTATTTGATTACTGGCTGCTTTCTTTTTCAACCATTTGAAGTTGGGATAGTGTTTTTTTTTTAAAGTTTTCAACTATTGCTCACATTTATGACTCTCTCAGTGTTCAACATTGCCATTTGTGTATTTCTCAACTAGCTTGTAACAAACAGAATAAATAGAAAAGGCAGAAGTAAACTTGCTTTGTTTAATGAGCAAAGAGGAAGTGGAGTTGTAAGCTTGTCTCAGTCACGTGATGTTTCACTTAGTGACTGTGGAGGTTAATGGTGGACTTGCTGCTCTCAATTATAATCACTAAGTGAGGACTGCCTGTATTGGGAGAATTAGTGGCAGGGTAAAGTCACTGTAAAGAGGTGAATTGCTTTAAAAAGAAATGTTAAAACATATCAATGTTGCATACTGGTAATACATGAGAAGCTTCTTCACATCATCAAATTCAGCTTAGTAGTTATAGCTCAGAGAGTAAATATAAATATACTCCCTTGTACGTCTCAGTGTAATGATTCACTCTAGCCATTATATATGTACAAATGATATTTGCTGAAGACATATTGTACATAATGTATCAAATGCATAATAAGGTCTAGATTTTTTTTTAAAAGACACTTTAGTTTCTCATCGGTAAGAATGCTAATGAAATATGTGAAAATAAATCTTAAAATCCACTGGCATTGTCTTGTGGAAGTGGAAGACTAAAGCAGATTGGAAATGTATTTCTATACATTAAGATAAGAGATGTATTTGTCCTGAGTTATATAGTTATAGTCAGAGCAGTTCCAATTCTCAAAACTCTCTTAGCAAAAAGAAAACATTTCCTGACTAAACAGAACAAAGGCACCTTTCAATTCTACTAAGTTCCTGAACTGAGGTTTTCTTTAACTTCCTCATAAAATCAGACCACAATCATTTCTGTCAACAATGGCATGGCTAAGCGCCAGTTACTTTACCATCCATATCTCAAAGACAAAATATCACCTCTGCAATATAGACACGTTAAACTGAGAATACATGTATGTTTTAAAATGAATGGAAAATAAATTACTTTCGAAACAGTAACTTTGCAGAAGGATCATCTTGAGAGTCATAAGCTTTGGGGACTAGGTACTCACAAATGTGGAAACTGGGTAACCCAGGGGTTGCTTTCTTCTTGAAAGAAATAACAAACACATCTCTTGAATGTTATCCAGCGGTGAAATCTACTTACCTTCGCTACTGATTTGGGCATGCTCCCCCCCGCGCACACCTCTTCTGCACATGTGCAAAACCTTCTGCGCATGCAGATATGGTTAAAAAAAGGGACATATTGACATCCTGGCGGATGGGCAGAGCCTCCTGCAGCCAGCGCTATCCGTTTGGAGGAGCGGATAGAACCGGGGGGGGGGATTTCACGGCTGATGTTATCCTAGATTCCATCCTTCCTTTCATAGGTCAACTAGTCTCAATACCATGGAATGTTTTGGACAGCTTTCTCTGGACCATCATCTATATCTGATCCTGGACAGAAATAATCTGCCAAAATGTTCATGCACAGAAACTGTAGTTGATACTACATTTCATTCCTAACACTTTCATTGGTTCTAGAGCAGCCCTTTCGAACTTTCTTTCTATATGTAGATCCCTGGATCATCCATGAAGCTTTTGAGGATCATCCCATGTTCCTGGGATCAGCAATGTGAGCACTATAGCACACAGAGCTTCTTCGCATTAATTTGATTAAATCTAGGTATTGCCTAACTCTAAGTGACTATGCAAATCTTCAACATTTTGTAAGAAAAACTGAAAGGGCAAAATTTTGCCCAAATGCCAACTCACAAAATATGATGTTGTTTCTGCCTGAAATCTTCCAAGATTTAAAATGAGAAGGTCCCAAGGACACAAGATCGGCAATCTTCAGAGATGCCAAGCATTGTGATTAAATGTATGTGTATCCAAGGGTGACAGGGAGACTTTTTTTTTTACTCATATTGAGAAATTACCTGCAGGATGTTTACTATTCAACAGTGATTTACAAACCACAACCAGGAGTTTGTGTTTCTGTATCTGAATAATTTAATTTGCTACCAAGTCTGCTATATCTGGGCTGCAAAAAAAAAAATCTGGACAACCATTAGATGGCAGCAAAGAGTTTTCTACTAAATATTTCTTTGTTTCCATCCAGAATTTTGCAATCTGCAATAGAAGTGGGCGTTGTGATATAAAATCAAGAGTGAACCGCGAATTGTTTGTTACAAAATGAGTTACACATATATTTGGCATAGTTGAGAAAAATATATACACTCTGCTATCAACCTCCAGAAAGTCTGTTTTCTGCAGGGGAAAAAATGTTGCTATGGTTTCTAACGTATGCAGTTAATGAGCTTAGTTAGCAAATATTTATAAAATCTTTGAAAACTTAAAAGAACTCAATTAAGTACCCTCTGATTTTTAACATTCTTCGATCTAAGATCCACAGGTTTTTTTTTTCTTTTGTACTGTACTGTTCTAAAAGTTCCAGATACCAAATAATGCACATAATTGAAATTGGGATTATTTTCATCCTTTGGGATTCGACAGATTCTGATAGAAATGGAACAAGAGCGTCTCCAGGACTTTCCATATCTCAAATGTACCTACTGAGATGGCATACTTTTCTGTTACATGTTTTGGCAACAAAACCAAGGAGAGATGTGGTTGGTAGTTCTGTTTATTAAATGGAAAAGAGAGAGATTTAATTTAGGGAGGAAAAAAGCTTCAGCATGGGTGATTCTAAGCATCTTTGTAAACTTTGGATGTCCAGATTGATGCTGAAGTTTTTTACTTAATTCAATGAACTCAGAAGTAAGGCAGAACCTAATACTTAATGCTATACATTCCCTGCAACAATTCCTGAAGCACAGTTATTGAAAAGGATGCCATCTCTTATGAGACCTTAGTTCTTGTTTAGGAAAAGGTTCTATCTACTGTTATCCCAAACCTTCAGCTGTCAGTAGTCACTAGGCATGAGCCTGTGGGTGAGAAAGATAGCTAGTTGGGGGTCATTTCTTTATATTCTAATTGTAATTGCCTAGTGTTGATCAGTTTCCTTTTTAGTAGGCTTTGCTCCTGTATTTCCTCTGATTGATCAGTACCAGCTATTATATGACCATTGAATTGTTGTGGCTATTTTAGCAGAGTGCTTGTCAAACTGTGACAAATGAGTCGTGCCATGTTTTAGAGCTGGGTCAACATCACTGCTGTTTGGTGTCACTCTTATAATAAAGTCACAAAATTGATGAAGCTGCAAGACTGCCTACCCCAGGGAATGAAAAAAAAAAAAAAAAAAAAAGAGGTTTGCAAGGGGAACTCTTTTCTCTCTTTTACTGATGGTTGCTTTCAACTAGTAGAATTAAATCTATCAGTTATTAAAACATAGGATTCTTCTGGAGGTTTTTAAGAAGAGACTGGACAGCCACTTGTCTGAAATGGTATAGGGTAGTGATGGCGAACCTTTTTGGCATTGAGTGCCCAAACCGGAATATGTGTGCATGCGTATGCGTGGACCGGAGCACTGGAAACCCAAACACCAGCTGGCCGGTGCACATGTGTGTGCTGGAAACCCAAACACCAGCTGGCCGGTGCACATGTGTGTGCTGGAAACCCAAACACCAGCTGGTCGGCATGCATACACACCGGCCAGCTGGTCTTTGGGTTTCGGGCACTGTGGAATGCGTGAAGACCAACTGGCCGGTGCACTTGTGCATGCCAGAAAGCAGAAGAGCAGCTGGCAACAGCGCACTTGCCCACAGAGACGGCTCTGCGTGCCACCTTTGGCATGCATATCATAGGTTTGCCATAGAAGATCTCCAAGGTCCCTTCCAACTCTATTGTCCTGTATTCTGTCACATCAGAATCAGCTCTTTCTCTAAGTGCCTTCATCAATATAGTTTAGAACATGGGTCACCAATCTTTCGGACCTCGGGGACCACTAAATTCATAATTTTAAATCCCATGGACCACTAATATGATCTGCCTAATGACTGGCTGGATGGGTGTGGTTAGCTGGTCATGTGACAGGGTGGGCGTGGCCAACTCAATGTCACTCACATTGAGGGCGCCTCGCCGGCCTCTACTCACCCCTCCCCTCCCAGCCACTCCTTGCCTACCCGCCTGAGCTCCTTAGGGCCCCAACAGGAAGCAGTTGTTGGAGCTAGGCAGCCACCATGAGAAAGAGTTGGCAAAACAGCTGCTCAGTTCAAATTGGATCTGACCAAGAAGGAGGCTCAGCAGAAGCACCTCCCTGAGGACTACGAGCATAGGCTTTCCAAGCAGAGGGAAGACCTGCAGGAGTGCAAGGCGAGGTACTGGTGCCTGGAGGCTCAGCAGACTGAGATGGTCAGCCAGTTCCAGGCCATGAGGCAGTCCCACTGGAACAAGGCCCTGTGGCTCTCACCACCAGTGGCGCTTCCTCCAGCCTTTGCCCAAAGCCCTGCACCAGGAGGCTGAAGCAGACCCCAGGTTGGAATTCCTGACCACCACCACCCCAACCGACACAAAAGATCCCAAAGGGGGAGACTCTCTGCAGCAACACAAACATTCATTGCCGTAGTTTGAGGACCCCTGATTTAGTGCAATATAAAAAATGTGAGTAATTTTTCTGTTGACTACCAAAATTTTCTCGCTGACCACCAGTTGGTGACCGCTGATCTAGAAATACTATTCTTAAGAGGACCTAAGTTCATTCAGCACCTGAGAAAAGAATGTGCCTATTTTTAGAAAAAAGATAGTATTCTCTGTAGGAGAACACATTTCAGTTAGTGTTTCTGCAGAGTTGGTTAGGAAAGTGAGTGGATCAGAAACAGGTGTCTTCCAGATGTTTTGGGTTACAGATCTCATAATCTTTTGGGTTGCAGATCTCATAATCTCTTGCCATTGCCCATGTTCATTGGGGCAATGAGAATTGAAGCCCAAAGCTTCAGGAATGTACCAGTTGCCTACTTCCAACCATATGAACTAAATGACCCTGTAGTTTAATTCAATGCAAGAGAGATTCCTATGTTTCTTTTAATACCAATTCTAAGGTAATTTATTCACATTTTAACACTGAATCATATTCTTAAATTTTATGTAGTATTAGTAGTAGTTTTGTACATAGAGGGATCTACTTCTTCCAATGACCTTCAACAAGGTTTCAGCAAAGTTTCATAAAGGTCAGTTCAGTGCTTAAATGCAAACTTCCTTCTCTAAATGCTATAGTGTGGCAAGTTAAAAAGAATGGTGGTGGTGGGGATAGCTAAACAAGGACCTTGACATGTGGGGTAGGAGGATTTTTTAGATATAATTTTATTTAAAGTATTGTACTATCAATTACGAACGAAAATGAAAATAATAGGGAAACGGGGAATTGAAAGAAGGGAAAAAGTAGTGTGGGGTAAGGGGGCAAAAGAAGAAAAACACATTAACTTCCAACTTTTTTCAATGCAATAGAAAAAAAATGCAGGTCAAAAACTTCATCTTTTTTCAGCTAATATATATAATAGTCATTTCTGCAACAACAAACTTATCTGATCAGCAAATCCCAAAGTCAAAATTATTTTTTTCCCCCTGCATTGGGAACAAAAGTCTAGAAGTGGTTTCCTAGTAGAAATAAAACTGGATATATATCGTGGGTTTAAAAAAAAAAAAATTGATTAAAACAGCCAATGAAGCCATCTTTGCTAGCGGCATCAATTTTTCCATCCATTCTTCCATTGTGGAGGTTATTAGGAATAGGGAATTTTAATATTTTGCTCCTCATTATCTGCAGTATGGCTTTTGTGAGGGAGAAAGTGAAATCAAAATCATCTTTTGACAAATTGTTTAAGCCTCCCTTTCATATTTGCTGCCATCTAAATTGAAATCACTCGACATGTATCTAAGGTGTTGTTGTTTTCTTCAAATAAATGGCATGGCATGGGGTTTGTCTTTATTACATGAATTTGATGCCAGTCTGGTGTGTGCCACAGAAAGAGCATCATTAGGCCTAATAGATGTTTTGCCATCTAAGTGTGCCTAAGACAGAAGCTTTCATTGAAGCCAGTAACCAGGATGGGAGCAACATCCAGATGCGGATTCAGCTGTGGAGAGCAAAGGACTTGT
The DNA here is from genome assembly GCA_036250565.1 of Sibynophis collaris. Lineage (NCBI taxonomy): Eukaryota > Metazoa > Chordata > Lepidosauria > Squamata > Sibynophiidae > Sibynophis > Sibynophis collaris. The sequence goes on along the minus strand of JANHFK010007409.1, from coordinate 10,400 downwards.
ACTCTTCTCTGGGCTCTATTTAGACCGGCCCTGTGCTTATTGTGTGTCTTGATGAGGCTTGCTGTCCTTCAAGTTAATAGGCCTTGTTATCCCTATGCAAATAATACATTTGCTTGCAAAAGTGAATTGCTTGCAATGAGAATTGTCTCTTCTCATTGCAAATTAGTAACACTTAACACTATTGCAAATTTGTGAAACAAAATGAAAGAACCAATAACCATACATCCCATGACAGTAATCCTTTCCACTCCTACACACTGTTCTTGAGGGAATAGGTCCTTAAATTATGAGTACCATAAGTAACAATTGGTTGCATTTCACGTCTATACGCATTTATTAGCTGAAAGCACAACTAAAATAGAGAGGCAAATTTTATATACTGTCTTAACATGCTATTAGAAATCTCTTTCTAAAAGTCCTTTGTATTCTTAATAGGCTAAAAACAGAGAAAGAGAGTTTTCTCTGCTACAATACGTGGACCATAGTTTCCACAAAAGTGTGACTGGAATTGAAGAGAATATTTCAGCATCTCTGTTTGGGCCAGCTTGATGGAAATAGGCAACTCGGGGGAGCATAGAGGACAATTATCTTCCTGCCAGACAGAAGGTCCGGCTTTCCTTATAGGACATTTAGTTCTTTAAGAAGAGGGACTTTAGCTCAGCAGTGCCAGAGAAATATTGATTTCTCTGAGGAAGTGACAGCTCCTCATCACCTTGTTTGGCCAACTGCTTACCTTGCAAACTGTTTTATGACTTGCATTTTTTTTTACTATGCTTTAGGCATATGGAGCCTGTGGAGGGAGTTGCTATATTATACAATGCTTTCATACTGTGGTTGGAGAGCATTTAAAAAAAAACCCACCACTATTCTAATTTAATCAGGAATCAGTTCTGTTTGGCTCTTGATAGTTTGCTAAGTCTTTCAAGTCAACACCTCCTCTGCTTCAGAAGGGTTGTTCCATTTAACGTTTGCCTCTACTTAGCTGCAGAAGGCCCACTAATTTCTATGCACACAGCCTGAAATATCTTTTCCATGAGTTCACAGGTACAAGTTGAGAGTAGAAGTACAGGTTGAGCGTACAGCAGGGGTGAAATCCAGCAGGTTCTGGAGAACTGGTAGCGGAAATTTTGAGTAGTTTGGAGAACTGGCAAATACCATCTCTGGCTGGCCCCAGAGTGGGCTGAGAATGGAGATTTTGCAATATCCTTCCCCTAGGAGTGGGAAGGGAAAGAGGATTTTGCAGTATCCTTCCCCTGGAGTGGGGTGGAAATGGAGATTTTGCAGTATTTCTTCCCCTGGAGTGGGGTGGGAATGGAGATTTTGCAATATTCCTTCCCCTGCCACATCCACCAAGCCACACCCACCAATCCATACCATGCCCACCGAGCCACGCCCATAGAACAGGTAGTAAAAAAAATTGGATTTCCCCACTGCTTTAAGTAATTAACTTTCAGAATAGAAAACATATATCAGTGATTAACGTAAGTATTACCTGCAGCCGCGTCTCCCAGAGCCTTTGGTAATTTTGCTATAACCTTCAGGACACTGGATTTTATAATTAACAGCACAAGCTCCACATTTAGTTTTTGTGGTAAACACTCTATCCTCATCGCATCTCTGTCTTTCCTTAAAGGGCACAAAGAAAGAGAGAGAGAGGGAAATTAAGGAAACATTTTTTGATAGAACATAACTGTGCTTTCATTAGCAGTTTGATACACCAATGCTCTATTTCATTTCATAGATGACTTCAAGGACGACAAGGAATACTGAATTAAAAAAGAAAGAAAGTTGAGCAACAGCAGTCTATAACATTGCTCCATAATGGGATGGAGTAAAGAAAGCTCTCATAAAGTCAGAAAAGAAGGGTCCATATGCATTTTCTGGGGAAAACTGTTCCAAAAAGGTTGAAATACTTCAAAAAAAGATCCTGCCTGCATTCTTTTTAATCCGTTCTACTCTGATGCTGAATATGATAGTAGGCTAAAGAAACACTCAAATGAAGTAACTTCAAATTAGCTAGGGTTTAAAGTTTAATAATACCATGTCGCATTGGTCCAAGAAATACAGCCACAGATCATACAATTGGCCTTAAATCAAGTTCTCATTTGTGTTTTGTATAAACTGAAATTTTCATAGTCTTCAAGGTCAGCTCCAAGAATAGGACATTATGGCAATTTAGTTTGAGCATAACCGCAGAACGTGCCACTGAAATGATTATATTTGTTAAATAGGGGAGGCTATTTTTCCTAACAAAATTACCCCCCAGAAAGTTATTTCCTTTCTTTGAGCCTTGCTTAAATGGGGCAATATTTTTGTTGTATGGCAACATCCTTCCTTGAATCATAGAACTAAAAGAGCCCACTTAAGTTTTCACTCTTTCTAAGACACAGGTTTCGTCAGGAGACAGAAAATATATTTTTTAATCCATTTCTGATTTCCCCCTGTAATTTTTCAGTTAGTTTTTTTATTGTTTAATTTGGCATAGGTATAAGATCAGGATATAATTTCTGGGGGTCAAATAAATAAATAATAAATATTTGCTTGAGAAGGGAAATGGCTTTTTACATTGAATTCATTTTTCCCCCTCAGATAAAAGTCCTTCAATTCTCAGTAGGAGAAATTTCTTGAGCATCAAACTTCTCCGAAGACATCATAAACCTGTCTCATCCAATCTGGTTTACAGCCCAACTTTTGCATCTTTATTTGAAGTAAATTCTGTTTTAGAATACTTATTCCCAAGGAATAACTAAATTATTCTAAATTAACTAAACTATGTTTGCAGAAATGGCAATATAAATACTGATTTAAATAATTTATTTCTGATTTATCAGCCAGAGATTCCAAGCCTGAACTTTTAAATCATGCTCAAAATTCACCCCAAAGTCCTTGCTGTATGACTACTTGTGATAGAATGTGTGAATTTACACCTAAGCTTCTGCCATCACCATAATATAAAATACTTCTTACCTGCTGAGTACTTTCCACAAGACTGATGGCATTTGTCATCACAAATGATAGGAGTATTGCAAGTGGCAATTGCTTTCTCATGATGAAGAAGAAATGGCTGTCAACGGACTCTAACAATGCATTAATAGATTATTCCAAGATGCTGTTTTGCTCAGTTCTTCCACATCAGCAGATAGTGTCATTCAAACCACACATTCCTTTTCTTCTTCTCCTGCAGTGAGCAAAGAATAGAGACCACACGAAACCTGATATTGGACAGGAAAAGCTACCCCAAAGGCATGGGATTGTGGAAAATGCTTACAGCAAGCCTAGTTAACACTTCCTAACTGGCATCCTGCCTTTTTTCAACTCTGTCAACTCTCACCCACCAACTTTCCCCTCCCCAGTTTCTGCCATTGTTGACAGCAGAGTTTCAAGGACAGATGACCAAGTGTCACTGATAGAAGATAACATTCTGGACATTAGTTTGGGAAAGTAGCTGTGACACATAGTCTCGCCAACAAATCTTTCTTAAATGGAAGTCAGTTAGAGAACCATTTGTCCTTGGTTGAAGTTCTAAATACCTGATGAGAAAATTTCCAGAGGTGGGAGAAATATATTTATGTTTTGGTTAAATGTAGACAGTATTTGTTCAGTGATTTGTCTTTTGGTGATCCTTTATGGATTGTTTTAAAGCTTGAACCAACATCTGGTTTGTAGTGTAATAATTGTATGTCTGATCTCATAAATCTCTTGTTCCTTTAAAAGTAAATCTCATTGTATTAAGTAGGCATTGTATTAAGTAGCCAGAACAATGTATTATCTGGTTCAATCTCTTAAACTAAAGTGTGATTTGCTTCACTCTGACTTCATTAAACACAGCTGTAGCAGTTTATAAATCATGCTTATTAGTTTAGTGAATGTGACTACTGCCAATTGTGGCTATTCAATAAAAAGACATGATTTAGTGTAAGGTACAAACTGAAGTCCTGGTTGCTTATGTTACCTACTGGAAAATAAATTAGTATATTTGAAGATAGTTTATTGTAAAAAAAAATTCAGTCAGACTGAAATAGGTTCAGAGAAATACAATAGGAATCATGAGTAGAGAATACAGTAAATGAAATGTTATTAAGATAGGTGGAAATATCTGAAAATATTCAGCCTTGAAAAGAGGAGACTGAGAGAGTGATGTATCTGAAACAGGGGTGAAATCCAGCAGGTTCTGACAGGTTCTGGAGAACCAGTAGAGGAAATTTTGAGTAGTTTGGAGAATGTGCAAATGCCACCTCTGACTGGCCCCAGAGTGGGGTGGGAATGGAGATTTGCAGTATTCTTTTCCTGCCATGCCCACCAAGCCACCCCACCCCACATCCACCAAGCCACTCCCACAGAACCGGTAGTAAAAAAAAATGGATTTCATCACTGACCTGAAAGGATGTCACACAAGATGGAACCCATGAGCAGTATATAGAATGTTGGATTTACATCACAGGAAAGTAGATTCCAACTGTCCTAGTAATACAATAAATTATTCATTGGAATGAATTATCTAGAAAAATGTTGGTGGACTCCCCTTCTACTGGATTATGATCAAGCAGAGACTTTCTGGGTGTAGCAGGAAAACTAAGGGACAATAATCAAATAAGAAATATTCCTGTTTATTTGATAAAGCATAAATCTGCCTGTTCAATTCCAATAGTGACATGAGAAAAAAAATTCTGTATGCCTGATCTGATGTCAGTTAAACTTTGGAGAAACCTGGAGGTGTTTTATGTCTATTCTAATGTCTGTGCAATAGGGTAACAGTATAGAATAGAATAGAATTTTTTATTGGCCAAGTATGATTGGACACACAGGGAATTTGTCTTGGTGCATAAGCTCTCAGTGTACATAAAAAGACAAGATACATTCATCAAGAATCTTAGGGTACAAGACTTAATGATAGTCATAGGGTACAAATAAGCAATCAATCATATTAGGAAACAGTCAATAAAAATCGTAAGGATACAAACAACAAGTTACAGTCATGCAGTCATTAGTGGAGTGAGATGGGTGATAGGAACGATGAGAAGATTAATAGTAGTGCAGCCTTAGTAAATAGTTTGACAGTGTTGAGGGAATT